>LNAC01000206.1:2800433-2825559 GCA_002007465.1 Ailurus styani
GCCCGGTCCCCCCGCCCGCGCGCGCCCCCGCGCCGCGCCCCCTCCCTGCACCGCGCCGTTAGCCGTGGACGCGCCTCGGATGCCGTGCGCCATCGGTGTGAGCGCCAACAATAAACTTGCAAACCGGACTGGCATTGTCTTTCCTTGGGAGTTTCGCGGCGAGCGCCCCGGGGTGGGCTCGCGCACCGAGCACCTGCGCACCTTCGGCCGGGAGGGGAGTCGGGAGGGTGCCCGTGAAGCTTTGACTTGCTCCGGCGCTGATGCAGCCCTGGGGGGACCGCCCCATCCCAGCTGTCCTTTCCTCTGGCGATCCTGGGTGGTTGGGCAGCTTCGGGCAGGGTGCAAAGGAGTGACTGTTTCTTCACCGGAAAGGGAAACCAAGGGACAGAGAGAAGGAGAACCCTGAAGCCCCTCTATGTAAATGTACCGCATTAAAGTAACGCTGACTTTAAAAACTGGGGTAATGAATAATCAGCCTAACATTAAACAAGTTAAAAAGTGACCCAGCACTTTGTCCTGCGTTTACAAGTCTACACAGCCGAGCTGTAATGTTGAGTTACAGCCATTAAGGATTATATCTCTGAAGTTTAGAATTGAAGTCACCAAGAGTGAGATCGCCATGGTCTCCAGGAGCTTGTGCTTTCCTAGAGGAAAGGAGAGAGAATAGGAATGTGCGCCTTTATCTTTCTCTGAGTCAGGGATGCAAAGTTCAGCCCAGCCGGTCCTGTGTGTACACCACAGGACATACTGGCGGAGGGTTCTCGAATCCCAGCAAATAGTTGTTTAGAAACCAGTGTCATACAGTCTCCTCAGAATGCCAGGACATTGTGAGCCTGTTTTAATTGTCTGATACCGATGTTCTCTTTCACCTCGGATGCACTCTTTGAAATTATTTTTTATCCTAGATGTAATATAGCCTTGGAAAATAACCCTTTTGTATGGATCTGGTTTTGTTATGCTGATAACATTCATTACAAATGCATTTTGAAAACAGACAAAGGAGGGTATTATCTCATTGAGCCTGCTTCCAGACATTATGTCAAACTAATGATTTTTTTAAAGTCATTGATATCATTTTTTAAAAAAACAACGCCAGTATCTCCCTGGCGTATTTGCCTTTAAGTAAAGAGTTCGGGGACAGTTTGGGGGCAAGAAGAAGAACAAAGAACATTTCTAATTGTTGCCATGAAGGCTGACATTTCATTCATTCACTCATTTATTCATTCATTCCTTCAACCAATATGTATCGAGTGCCTCCTGTGCCAAGCCCTGTACTGTTGACTGGTAAACAAGGTCCTCAAGCTGCTTGGGGTAGACTGCATTTTCTTTGTTCACATATGCCAACCCAGCTCATTGCAATTTCCAGAAACCATCCTTGGAATGAAGGGGGGTCCAGAGACTGTAATCCAGATGTTCTCATCATGGAGTAGGGGTGGCAAGGCAGCAGAATCACCTGGAAAGAATTGTAAACCCCATGACTCAGCTCATCTTGGGAAAAGAGCAGTCTGATTTATTAGGTCACCTGAGTCCCAGGAAACCTTTTCTTCCTTTTTATTTTAAGTTCCTGTGTTACCTTGCCACACATCCCTGCTTGAGAAGCATCTTGGGGGCTCATTCTCCTTATTTTCTAGAAGAAAATCCCTGAGGCAACCAAGGCTGCACAGACCCAGGAATTACATCCAGGTGCCTGGCTTCTGCTGCAGGGTATTTGTGCAGTGCCTGGCAGCCTCGCAGGGTCCTGGGTGTAGAAGCTTGTGTCAGGGCCTGCAGGTGTGAGGCCAGATGGGGCTTGGTGCCTGAGAAGACAAGGCCTGAAGGAAGGAAGAGCCCTGGACCTTGCCACGCTTTTGACTTACCTGCAGCTCAACGGCCCCGGGCAGGAAGTAAGAACAGTACTTGAGTGATGGCAGATGCTGGGACTTCAGTTCACAGTCTCGCACAGCCCGCTAGCAGAAAGCAAGAGAATTTATATTAGACACCAGCTGACCAACTCCATGACCTGGGAAAAGACACACAGACTCTGCAGCTCTGTTATCTTAGAAGCAGCGGGTAATTGAAAGTGTACTTTGAGGAATATTGAGGTAATGTATGAATGTGCCTCTGCAGGCACCCGGCATCCTGTCCACCTGACTTCAGTCAAGATGCTCCAGGAATACCAAACCCAGCCAGCCACCGAGAGCGTCCTGATCAGATCACTGGTAGAGCGTTTACCCCCTCAATGAAACCACCCATTTACGACTGCTCTCCATGTCCCATTTCACTCCTGAAAGACAGCAGCCTGTGGCAGGTGTGGGGTTTGTGCTCATTGTACTCGCACCCTGCCATGCACCATGCCAGGAACATTTACGTTTCCAGGAATCTGTAAAGTGGTTACTGTCATTACACACTACAGAGAGTATCAGCGATGACATTTCCAAGGTCAAGGGGCTAAGCAGGGGTAGGACCCAGAGTCCCCTTGTCCCCTCCAAGGCCTTGCCCCCCTCTCCAGCACCCTTGGCTGAGATGGGTATATAAAAGATTGGACAACCAAGTTCGTAATATTCTTGACATTCTCACACACTCCTCTGCACCTGTAATGTCAGGTAGTGGTTCTTAATCTTGGCTGTACGTTAAATTTACCTGGAAAGCTTTTAAAATTCCCAGGGCCTCCCCGACACACAGTGGGGCCCAGACATCATTATTTTTAAAGCTCTCCAAGTAATCCTAGTGTGCAGTAGGGTGACCATCCCAGGGACCTCTTTCGAAAATAAGTTTAACATCCTGGGTGTATTATGAGAAGTTGGTCACCCTAATGCAGCCAGGATTAATAATCACAGGTGTGGTGGGAGATATTTCTTCTGTGTTTGATCATACTTTTTATTAGACTCTTAATCCATTTCACCTACAAAATTTGGTTTTCCTTTAAGCCAAAATAAGGGCGGGGAGGGAATACAAAAATATATGCGTCCTTCATTTTTGTCACCTTTAGAGGCCTGAAATCCCTAGGTGTGTTCAGTAACACACGATTTTGTAATGTTGCTTGTAATACTACTTTGTTTTTTAATCTTGTATTTTTTTTAATGCTAACGAGCATAATTCCCCCTTAACATTTTTTTTTTCCACATAGACAACTGTAAGTTTTATACTTTAAAACTCACTGGCCATATTCTTTCTGTTGAAACCTCTTCTCTTAAATACAAAAAAAAAAAAAAGAAAACCCTATGTAATAACTTACTTTGTTTTCTGATATAGTCTCAGTTGAAGAGCTTCACTGTGTCAAGTCTGTCTCCAAATAACGCCTTTGTTAGATGGGGTTGTGGAGGAGATCCTGGCCTTCAGCCCCCCCGAGGACCTCCTGCTGCCGGTCCTTTATCTCATCTGACTGATTTCTTAAGCTCAGAGTTTCTGCCTCTCGAGTTTCCCGGACTCTTCTACATTCAAAGGAGTCTTGCAATAACAGGTTGACTTATTTTCTAACATGTACTGTTTGCCAAGCATAAGGTTACCTGCCGTCTGCATATACCTCTTCCTCACATCAGTGTGTTAATTAGGCGTCATCATTCCCACTTTACAAGTGAGAAAACTCAGGCTCAGGGGAGGTTAACAGATCCAGATTTACACAGCTATTAAGTCCAAAACCTAGGTTTTAAACCTTTTTCTTGATCTCCCAAGGTCATTGTCTTTTCTACTCTTAACACTTTTCCCCTAGAAAGTAGAGGAATCAGACAGGGGCTTTCTTGTCCAGACTTCTTGCCTCATTCTGTGGCCCAAGTGATATATTTGGTTTCAGAAGGAAAGCTAGAAACCCAAAAGCGAAACGTTTGTCAGCAACATTTGCAAGTATTTTTTTGTCATTCAGGGGTCATCAGTTTGCACTTCAGTCATTTCAAAGTGCAGGGTAGTTTGGCAAAAAGAAAATAACACTTGGTGCTTTTCTCTCTTTAGGACCACATACCCATTCAGTTCAGTTCTGATTCTTTGTAATGGTCTGAAAGAGTTGTTGCTGAATGAGCTACCAGCTTCTTCCTAAATACCATTTACCTGGGCAGTGGTAGCACTTTATAGGCCTAATGTTGCTTTTTTCCCCCCCTCCTGATCAGGTGTTACTTGTCTACATGCTGCTGGGCACTTTGAGGTAGAATGCTTTAAAATTTTGCTTGCTGGGAAACAGTTCTTGGACCAGTCTTTGCTATGACTAAGTAGACAAAAGGAACAGAAAAAAATCTTTGAGCACCTAGGTTGCTGCCTGAGTGCTTTGTATATGTTCTCTTGTTTGGCTCTCCTAATTCCCTTTTAAGTCTGAAGATCCTAAAGCCTGTTTCCTTGCCTGACAATGAGCAGAGGGAATCACTTGCCTAAGGACCCAACAAATGGGGATAGAATCACAGTTCAAACTGCTGCCCTTCCAGCTCCATTCCCTTTGCTCTTCATGGGCACTGCAGCTCCGTCCTTGCATTGGCAGTGGATTTGGTAGAAGCCGCGTGGAAGGATTTCTGGAGAGAGCATCCTGACTCTGCTTCTCCATCCAGAAATGATGTAGTCAGTCAGCTACTACTAACTGAGTTTGGTGGGCATATCTCAGGAATAAAAACTAGGTGTTGATGCACGCAGCATGGGTGTGATGTAGTTGGCTAGCCACCTCTCACATTACCATCCAGCTTGTAAATGTCCTTTCACTTACAGGGATATTTCATAATTCAGCAGGGAGTTCAGTAACTAGCTCATACATAAACCTAAGTTGTAGTGAATACTCCCATATGTGGTTCCAGCATCTTTTTACGTTAACCACTTTGCCACTAAGGTTAGGTGATGGTCTTGGCCCCAGGGGTAAATTGTGTTCGAGGCTATACAACCCAGTAACTGTAATCGAAATCATGATGTGAGAGTCAGCATATATTTGGGAAAAAGCAATTGTTAGGCAGTGAAGAAGCATGTATTTTAGCCCCTTTGACTATTTATGCGATTGGCATGATTTCTTTCTCTATTTTTTTAAGAGTTTATGATGTGTAACTGACCTAGGCACTATACATCACTTTGTCACCTAACCTTCATGGCACGCCTGTGACATAGTGACTGTTAACTGTATGTTTTACTGATGAGGATTCGGACAGTCGACTGCAGGTCACACACCTAGAAAGGGATGGCCCTGGGATTTCAATCCCTGTAATATGATTTCGGAATCTGTAGCTTTAAATCGTGTTACTACTTATTTCTCTTCTAATTCTGTCGAGCATTTGACATTTCTAGTATTTAGAAATCCGATGCTTCCATCTTAGTAAGAACTTGTACAGCCCTCATGGTTTTTATAGGCCCCAGTGTCCCTGACCAGTGTCTGACAAACAGTCTTTTTCTCCATCCGTCTGCATCATAAATGTAGGAAACCAGGGCAGGTGAGCTCAGAATCAAAAGGAAAGGCCATCAGCAGGGAATGCTGCACAGCCTTTCCCTAGGAAGAGACAAGACTCAGGAAGCACATTTATGACAAACCATGCCTTTCTTTTTGGGGGTGTCAGTCATCTCTGGCTGATGCTGTAGATAATTCTGCGTTAAAGCGCTCTTTGCATGCTGTGAAAAAACAGACAACTTAATGTTCATTAGACACTTTATTTCTTGTGTCCAGGGTTAATAATACTAAGTATTTTCTGTGCTTTCGAGAATCTTCCTAAGTGTTCATATGTGTGTGTGTGTGTGTGTGTGTGTGTGTGTGTGTGTGTGTGTATAATGTTTCTAGTCCTAGGAGGTCAAATGCAGAGGTTTGGGGATAGAGACATGAGTTTGAGAGGTAGGTCAACACTGAAACTGCAGTTTTCTGAACGCCCTTCCAGTGTCGGGCAGACATGGCCTTTTATCACCTCATATAAGTTTCCGTCATCAGCTCCCTGGGCAGCAGTTTGCCAAGAGGCCCCAGCTTCCCAGGTGGTCATGAGCCAGACAGAGCGAGTTGCACGGAGGGAGTGGGCTCACACGCTGGTCACTCCGGTGCCTGCGGCGGCCTCAGATGCGCTCACATGCGGCACCCGCAGCAGAGACATCTTAGTTCCTCCCTGCTATTCACCGTGTCCATTCACCCCTTTCACAGGGTGCGCTCACATCTTTTCCCCCCACGATTAGCCATACACGTTGCAAAGGCCAAAGAGACCTCGACTTGTTTTAAAGGAGCGTGGCATCTTTGTCACCTGGACTGAGGAAGTGCTGGTGTAGAAACACTGCATTATCTTGAGAATGGTTTAGAAGCCAGGAAGACACTTGGAAACAGGTGACCGTAATCCGAACTTGGCTTAGATGTCTTGCCTCCCATTAAACATGTTTGTTAGTCACAGCCTCGAGCTTCCTATTGGCACTCGCTCCTAAGGATTTTTAATTCAGAATAACTAGCGAGATGGTTTTATGGAAACCCTTCTGAGAGCACTGCGCCCCTTCAACGCTGTAGCTGGCTGGTTCACTCCCTGGGGATTGCGCTCCACCAGGATGCTCTCCGCTTCTTGCCCAGTGTGTGGTCTTACCGTCCAGCCTGTCTAGGATTTCAGGTTTTCGGTTTTAGGAGGAATGATGCCTCCACGTTTAAGAGGACTTGGAAAGAAAATGGCAAAACTGCTTTCTATAAATTTTGAAGAATCCTGGAGGCTGGGAAAAGTGCTGGAAAACAAAAAATGCACAGTTGGAATCCTGGTCTGGGTGAGTCTTCAAATGGAGGCATCTCCTCACGAGATTCTTAAGGATGTCGTAGAATTAATATGTGAAATGTTGAAGTAGTTGGTAAGCAGGTTGTGCCAGGGACGTGAGTTACTTTCTTCTTTCCTCCGCTCTCTGCCCTCCCTTCTTCCTCCTGTCTTCTTGCCCCCTTCCTCTCTCTAGTTAGTAGGATTACGGGGCGGGTAGATCACAGATTTGATATCAACTGGTATGCAGATCTTTGGAACAGAATTGAGAACCAAGGACTAATTGAGAGAAAAGATGTGCAGGTTGATGGCAGGTCAATCGAGGGAGGAGGATGTTTGTAGCCCCAGAGTCAGGATATAAGAAAGTTACAAGGACAGTGGTTTCATTTGCATTTAAGGGCAAATTCTCAACATTGAGAACTATGGGACAATAAAATTAACAGCCTAAAGGGGAAGAAGTCTTGTTTATGGTAATATTAGATGAAATTGCATGACCAACTGGCAAAGGTGATTTCAAGGATTGGAATGTTGCTGGAAGTTTCATCCAGTGATTTCTAATACTGGCTTTTTACCGAAACTACATTGAGTGCTTTTATAAACCACTGTGTCTCTTCCCGAGACTCACTAGCATAGGCGTTAAGTCCAGATCGTCAGATTCAGCTGTGACGCTGAGGCTCCGCCACATCTGGGAGCCACCGGGCCAGTTCCCTTTAGAGTCCCCTCTTCACCTGTGCGTTCTTGGAGCCACGGTCTTCTTAGCTTCCGGTCGCGGGTCTCGCTCCCTCTGTTTTAACGGGATGAAAATGCCCACGTGACCACGTTGACGATCGTAGCATTCTCAGATGGTAGAAGCCTATGATTTCAGGGAGACCAGGCTTGGAAATCATGTAGATGAATGGAGGTAAATAAGCAGGTGCGAACGGGTGGCTCACTTGAGGAGTAGCGGAAGTTCTGCTTGTAGACCTTCTGGTACCAATAGTGTCCCTGGGGTCTCCCTTCATCAACTCCAGTTTACAGCTCTGGAAAATGAAGCGCATGGGAGCTTCTGCTAGTGACTCCTGAAACTTCCACCTGTCGCGTATGCCAGGAGCGCAGTGGGAAATGGAAGTCCTTGTCTTTGCACGTGCTTACCAGTCGGCTAGCTGGAGGCATTCTCACGTCCTGCCCTCTCACGGTCCCATTGCACTAAAGGCAGAGGGAACACCTGGTGACCCCACAGGCCTCTGCCCCTGTGCTGTCTAAGTTTTGCATATACATTCGGGCGGGGCGAGTCTGACCGAGTCCGAGATGCCACAGGGTTCAGCTGCATACTGGGGATTGCCTTTGAAAGGAGGCAGCTATCTTTGCAAAACCAAAACAGGGAAAGGCAACACTGCCAAAGAAAATAAAGCCTGTAGTCAAACAGGGTATGTTCTTAAGTGGTCCTTTCCAGAAATGCTTTTAAAGGGCGGATTTTATGCTGGATCTGAATATGCAATAATTATTTTTCTTGACCCTGCAGTAGGACCTTCTGCTCGCGCAGGTTAGCCTTTCAGACTTGTTTTGCATGGCTCTTGGCCTGTGAACGCGGTGCCAGATCAAAGCTGCTAATTCCCCCTCATCCTGCTGTTCATCATCGAGCACACACTCACTGGGTACCTCTGTGTGCCTCTTGACACGTAGAGAAGCACTTTAAAGCTTGAGACGTGTCCTCTTGCACTCTCCAGTGTTAGTCATCGTGGCCGTGCTGTGGGAGAGGTTGGATAAGTGTCCTTCATTCTAATTGCCAGACGAAAAAAGGGAAGGCTCGCAAGTCTTCAGTGGTTTTTAGAAGGTCATGAAATAAAGGCTTTTTAGCAGATCCCCAACTAGAATTTTTTTGTTTGGCTCTGAGTTCTCGTCTGTTCTGGAAAAAAGAGCATGTACTTGAAGGTAACTTTGAATAGAAATCGTCGTCCGCATCACACCTATTGTGGCGCCTGCTCTAGGGACATTAGCGCCTCTGCTGCTGCCACCGCCTCTCCCCTGAGCCCCCCGCGCTGTCATTCCACCCTCACAGTGCTTGTCCGTGTGGCACTGGGGGCTCTGTGGGGATACAGATCACAGCAGGCCACGTCACCACTCCAGGCTCCCCTGTCATCTGCCTCAGCTACAGAAAAGCCGCATCCTTATGACGTTGCTAAAGCTTTCCTGGACCGGCGCCCCTGCCGCCTCTGACCATATCAGCCGCTCTTCCCCCTCGCTCCTCTCCTCACTCTGTACCCCCTGTTCTCTGCCTTCCTGCCATTCCTCAGGTGCTCCAGGCCCACATCCCATAGACCTTTGCCTTCTTTCTGCCGGAAACTCCCTTCTCCCAGACAGCCCAGTTCTTGCTTGCTGGCTGCCCCGAGGTCTCTTCTCAGAGGTCAGCCTAACGGGAGGCTCTCCTGACCCCCCCCCCCCCCCCCCCCCACTCCCTGTCCCCCAGCCTGGCTTTATGGTGTATTTTTTATCAATTACTTATCACTACCTAAGAAATAACTAAATTGCCTGTTTCCCTTCTCTAGACCCTCCTGATACATGGACTGATAACTGGGTTTTGCTCGCTGGCCCACGGTACTCAGGGCTGACTCCTAACAGACACTCAGTAAGGTGTTGATGGAATCAGCATCTGTCTACCGAATCTTGCCGGTGTATTCCTGATTTCTTACATTTGTGAGAGCATACGGAGCGAATGAGAGAGAGCTGGGAATCCAAGCTGCCAATTCGCTCTCACGTAGAAACAAATGGACACCCCCGAAGCCCTGGCTCTCTCCACCACTTGATAATTTTTGTGTTTAAAAACTGAAATAGCATCCTCCGGTGCAAAGCTTTATTTAGGCTAATATGAAATCATACCTGTGAAATTGCTGGGATGCTCTCCGTGACACCTAAAAATAACTCGCGTATCAAGGGCTCTTCTGAATGACAGCTGTGGTTTCCTTGCTACTGGCCTGTTTATGGTTGGTCTAAAGTGGTGAGTTTTCAGAGGTCGAATTTAAAAATATCTTCCCTTTAGGCTTCTTATTTGCCATTTCTGTTGTATTACATTTTACTGTCAGTGTGGGTTTAAGAAAATATGTCAAGATTTAGCATAAAAATCAAAGGTCATTGAAACATAGGATACGTTTGGAAATAGCTTAACTAAACCTTAAGTTCACGTATTGACCGTGCTTTATGATGTCTTTTTTTTTTTCCCCCTTTAGTGTTGCCTGGACTATCAGAGAATTGGGAACAGTTCTGTTTTGGCATCATACACCAACTGTGGGGGTTTACAAACAAGGGTAACTGACTACGCCCACCAGGAAGTCCCTGCTTCTCCGCCAATCACGAAGTTAAATGAAGGATGGCCCCTAAGGATTTTATCATGTGACGTCTTCCTAAATTTCCTGGCTTTCTCTTTTTGGAAATGCAAATAAAGAAGATGAAGGATATTGGACAGCAGTTGTATACCACCCAAGTGAATGACGGACATAATTCCTTGACCATGTCCCCCAAGCAACCGAATGCTAATAGAGCCACTCGGCCAGATAGACAAGAAGCGCAAGCTCTCTTGTGTCAAGGCTCAGAGGCAGAGGCTGCCGTGATGACCGTCGCCACGTGTGTGAAGTGTAAGAGTGTTGACAAAATCCCGGTTCAAGATGTGGAAAAGGGTACTGGGCCAAGCCAGAAGGAAGACAAATACGTCTGCTTCAAATGCAGCCTCGGCGTGACCACTTCCCATTTCCATTTTGTGAACGGTAATCCCAGTGCTACTCCCGTAGGAAATAAAGCCGAAGCCATCGCCGGTTCCGTCAATAACAAATTTAAGGTAAGGAACTTTAAGCCAGGCAAATACTACTGTGATAAATGCCGATTTTCCACAAAGGACCCTCTGCAGTACAGAAAGCACACACTCCAACACGAGGAGATTAAATTCATCTGTTCTCACTGCAGCTACATCTCCTACACGAAAGGGGAGTTCCAGAGGCACCTGGTGAAACACACCGGCATCTTCCCTTATCAGTGTGAGTACTGCGACTATGGCGCTATTAGGAATGACTACATCGTCAAACACAGGCGCAGAGTACACGAGAGGGCAGGGGGGAGGCGGCCGCCCAAAACTGTGGCCAAGCTGGAGCCGAAAAGAATCAGCACATCGAAACAAAACACCGAGCTCCTAAAAGCTCCCAACCCAAGGACAGCATTTCAAAATAAGTTGTCCGATCAGCTCTCCAGGTTCTCCCTCCATACAAATAAAGACAAAACGCACAATATCATGCTGTTGCCTGAATCAAAGGAATACCAAAAAGATGTCGTGTGCATTCCAAATAAAGTGACCCTGATGGAGCCCAACGAAGGCAGTCTGTTTGAGAACAGAAGCGTGGAGGTGGAAGTGTTGTCCCCCGCGAAAGAGCCCGTCCAGCCGGGGATGCCGTTGACAGTGGTGGCCCCAGCAGAACTTGTCGTCCCCGCCAACTGTTTAGCCCAGCTGATCGACGTGAAGGTCGTCAACGGGACCCAGCAGCTCGTCCTGAAACTCTTTCCTCTGGAAGAGAGTCACCGCCCCGAAGCTGGTGGAGGCGAAGGGGGTAATTCTGAGCACATGACTAAAGAGAAGGGTTCAGCCGAACCAGAAAAAATGGTTTCTGCAAGCCAAACAAAGTCACTGGCGATGGAAGGACATGTTGGAAAACTGGCAGGCATTGATACTCTTCAATCGTCAGTTCAGAAACAACTTAAAAATGTGAAGTGGATCAGGTCTTACGATTTTTTCATGTCAAATTCTACTGTGCACAACCGTGGAGAATCCCTCCTCAACCCAGATACAGTCGAGGACTTCCAGAAAAAAAGTAGTATGTATCCACATAGACCAGCTCTTCCTTCTCTCTCCTTAAGAGGTCATTCTCCAGCCTCTTTAGTAAAAAACAGTGTTTTCCACAGTCTCGGAGCTGCATCAAACCCTTTTCCATATAAAGCTGCTGTTTCTTTTGCTGACGATGGAAGGAACTCACACGGTGACCCACAGCACTTATGTCCTCTGGTTGCGTCACCTGCAACCATGTCCTTTTCTGGGGAAAAGGGCTTGTTGCCTGTAAGTGCAAATAACCTGGACTCTAGAAGTGAGATCAGTATTCCTGTAAAAATGGTTGCCTCTCATAGGAAGTTGAAAGACAAGCAGATGGAGGAACACAAGGTAGTCTCAAGTACAGGCCAGATTTCTTCTCAACATAAAAGCGAGTTTTTACATGTAAATGTACCAGGAGAAGATAGAATCAGGTCTCAGCCGCCCAGGGAGGAGCCTTTGGAGTTAAAGAATCCTGAAAGGACTAAGGACTCTTTCGATGGTCCCGTCATCTCGTCAGTATTTTCTCTGAGCTCTGGGTCTGAAAACGTCCCTGAGGGCGTTAAGTGGAATAGTTCAACGTCCAAAATAAAGTCCATTGAACTCTTGCGCAGAAAGATAGCTCAGCTAATTGAATCCTGTGGCAAGCCGTCATCTTTGTCTGCAAATCATGCACATCGCCGTTCTGTGGGGCAGGCGTCAAAGGGAACTTCAAAACCTGCTCCTGAAGGTATTCACGAGATTAATGTGTCATTTACCGGCACTGGCTATTCCACAGGCACGCTCCCTAAACCTCAGGATGACGGTGGTATTAATGGGCCGCTCACTCCTCAGCAAATATATCCACAGTTTCTAGAAGGCAGCAGTGGGAAAACTGAAAGCAGAGTAACCAGGAAGGCCCATGTTGCTACGCCAGTATTGATCCCCAAAGGGGCTGTATTGAGGGTTCTGAATTCTTCTGAAGACGCCCACATTATAGAGGCAACTTGTGAAGCACCCGTCAGCATACCTTGCAGTGAGACCCAGTTAATAAAACCCATTCCGTTCTGCCCAGTGAGACAGACAGACTCAGACTTACGGTCTTTGACAAGTGAAAGTGGACCCATAGATATGTCCCAAAATCTCGATATACCTCTTCGGCCAAAACCAAGAAAAGAGAGTGCTCTCTGTAGCACCATGCCTAAAAAAACTGGCCCCCCACACAGTCAGCAAGGAAGCAGTGAACTGAGTAAGCAAGGCAAACTGCTTTCCAGAAGTCTTCCTATCAGTAAAAACAAAACCAAACAAGTGAACTCATCCAAGAAGAAAAGCAAAATCCAGGCTGACCCCAGCCGTTATCTCAAGGATCCTTCAATTTTTCAGGTTGCAAGACAGCTTCGACTGATCGCCGCTAAACCAGACCAGTTGATTAAATGCCCCCGTCGGAACCAGCCCGTCATTGTGTTAAACCACCCGGATGTTGATTCTCCAGAAGTCACCAATGTGATGAAGGTAATCAATAAGTACAAAGCCAATGTCCTCAAAGTCGTCTTATCGGAGAGGACTAGGTGTCAGTTAGGCATCAGACGGCATCACGTTCGCCTGACGTACCAGAACGTGGAGGAGGCCAATCAGATAAAAAAGCAAATGATGTTGAAAATGAAGCTTAAGAAGGTGCATAAAAATAACTACCAGGTGGTGGAGTCCTTGCCTGATGACTCGTCACAGTGTATATTTAAGTGCTGGTTTTGTGGGCGGCTGTATGAAGACCAGGAAGAGTGGATGAGTCACGGCCAACGGCATTTGATAGAGGCAACTAGAGACTGGGATGTTCTTTCTTCCAAGGGCAAATGAGTAAAAAAAAATGGTCTTTGAAGCAAATTGTTTTCCTTACTTTTAGTTCATTCTAGTTCGTTTGATTTTCCCCTCCCTCCCTGACTCAGTAGGAGGAATGCAGATCGTAGGAATGGGAGGATCATTCATTCTCCAGAAACCTTGTAGGAATGTTGAGAGCCAGGAGTCTTAACCTGAGATAAGTGACCGGACCTCGGCAGGTGTTTGAAGGCCCTGAAATAGTACGCACAGGTCTATGTACACGCGTTTTTCTGGAGAGAAGTGGAACTTCCAGATTTCCAGTGAGCTCGGAGACTTTTCTTTGTTTAGCACCCCTTTTTTCTGGGTAGATACAAATTTGTGGTGATTTATTCAGGGGGCGTGTTTAGTGTGTTTTACACATTGCTCTTTATACAAAAATGCTACTGAGGAATGAAACCCATATGTTGGTGTGCACATCCATTTTTCTCTGCATTAACTCGTGCTGAGTATTTGGCACATAACGGAAATTATACTTTCTACTTTGTTATCTTAAATGTGGTTATAGAAAAGCGGCTCTTCTTTGAAATTCCTCACCCACTCGGCAGTACTCAGAAGCGTTGTCTCTAGCACAAAGCATTTGCTTTGGTTGGCCACTTAAAAGAATGATGCCAAGGGTTTGCCTGAATGTATTACTTCAGCAGTAGGTGTTTGGAGAGGAAAGAAACATTTTCAAACCTTTGCTTTCTTTTTAAATGTCCTGATTTATGATATTTGGGGAGGGATTGTGCCTTTAAAGAAAAGAAGAAGAAGGAGGAGGAGGAATGGTAAAATATCCAAACTTAAGGCTCCTGTTTGTCCTTACCACCCTCACAAACATAAAGTAACTAGTTTAAAATGTGAATGAACAGGCTTCTTAGAACATAGATAAAACCGGGGAAGACAGTTCAAGGTAGGATTGTGAAAAGAGTTATGGCTTTAACGTGATCATTAGTTTCATTTGAGAACTCACCCAGACCAGGGCAAGGCTGCGTGCACCTTCTCCACCACTTAGACTCTCAGACACTGCCCTCCCCGCCCCCAACCCCAGCTCATAGCCCGCTCTCCCTCTGCCTGTGGAGTGAGACTCTTCCCTACTCACCTGTCCCCTTCCTTTTGTGCCTTTGAGGCCCGTTAAGGCTTTCCCTCCTGAAAATACTAAAAGCAGGCAGGAATCAGCAAAGTATAAACATCCCACCATCTTTGTTGAGGTTATAGAAACATTGTTCCTGGTTTTCACCGACAGCCCCTGTCTGCTTCTAACTTATCTTCTCCACAGTCTGTTCTCCCTATCGCTCACCTTTCCTAGGTAGTAACTCGAGAACACCTGCCTCCGTCTCCACCAACAGACACCAGGACCCCGGCTGGTCCACAGGGCACCTTGTGTGCGTTAGGAAAAACTCCCTCTGCACCTTCACCACCTCGTGGGCAGATGGGTGGCCTGGCAGAGGGAGGTCAGGCTGGATTCGTCCTGGCTCACCCCCTCCGCCAGGCAGCAACCATCATGCGGAACAAACCCACACTCAAGGCACAGCCGTGGGGCGGCCCCAGCTCCATTTTCCTCCCTTTAAGACTGCTCCTTCCTGAGGGAATTCGATAGTGCAGTGAATGAAACTGGGGGCCGTTATATCTGAAAAAAGCTTGAGTGAGATTTCCATTATGTTGGTTAGTTGGAACTTTGTTTTTTTTACATGCGTGAAAGTCTTAGACTGTCTTCTGATGGGTGGGATTGTAATTCTTTGTAGTTGGTTCTCATTACAGGTAATCAACAATTCTTATGTCTAATTGAATACATAATGAAGTTGGCTAATTGGTTAATTTTTATTGAAATTTAAAACTTGGGTTTTTTTATATGTGTATATATGTGTGTGTGTACACATATAAATATTTTTTACCATATGAAAACTGCAGTAGCTAATTTTCTGATTTCCTATTTTATAATGAAATTATGTGGGCTGGAAAAATAGAAGACATTTTATATTCTAGAAATTATTTTGGAAGCACATTTTTATAATGGTGTGATCTCATTTTTAGAAAACGAAAGCACAAGTAAGTGATGAGTCTGATTTATATGAACAAACAGGAGTAGAAACCCCTGAGGATCATTCCGTTGCAGTATTTCATCCCCACATTTCGAGTTGGTGCTTTTCGGGAACTGGATCCTGTGTACCACTTCACCACATAGAGGAGAGCGCTCTGCCGTGGGAGCCCTGTGTAGATCCTGCCGGCAGGATGGAAGGCTCCTAAGATACTGAGAAGAAATGGCTGTGATTTTTTTTTTTTTCTCCTCCTATACCTCACTGCTTAGTAGCATCTTTCTTGGGAGGCAAGAGCATGACCTTTCAGGAAAGGTGACCACAGATCAGGTCAGAGTGTTAAGTGTCAACATGAAATATTTCTACTTCGCAGCATCAACCGTTTTTAAAGTATTACCTAAAACTCAGCTTACGTACTTGTATGGAGCTAAATTTTATGAGTAGACCACGTAGCTAAGGTTTTTTGGAGAGTTCCAGAGCTACAACACTTGAGGAATTAAGAAGACTCCTGAAAGCCATAAAAAATGAGAAGGCAAAAACCTGTCTGTCTTCCCTATATGAAGAACTTTAGGAAATAGCTTGTTAACATGTAGGTAAATGTCAGGAAACATTTCTAACAAAATTGGACAAGGTAGGGGTGGAACTGTGTTGAGTATTTACATACTCCTACCTTGATTTTGAAGGACCTGTACTCACTAAATTTTATTAATAGTACTTACTAATAAAATTTTACATTTATGTCTTAGAGTTTCTTACTTTTGGGGGCCAGAAATGAGACTATCTTGTTATAGTTATGACAGAGTGAAAATTTAAAAAAAAAGGCTCATAGCCTCATAGATAATATTTTACCCAAATTTTTATCCCCTCCCCAAAACATTTTGTCAGCCCTACTGTGGGCCAAATGCTATTTGTTAAACTAAACTGAACACAGTATATTAACCCTCAAAAGCTCCATCCCTTTCTTCACGACCTACTAAATGTAAACCATCCCAGGAAACAAAGATGTGACATTGCTCAGCCTTTGGAATAATTTTTGAATCTGTAAATGTCAATATGAGCAGAAAACAACACATTGCATAACACGTTTTAAGCATTATTGTAAGTCCTGTGTTAACAGTCTGTGTGTCTGCTGCTCTGGTTTTGAAACACGTTTGTATATAGATATAGAAGTTGGCGTAAATTTTGTTAAATAAAGCAACTGTAAAATCCTCTCTGTCCTCTCATTTCAGTGTGGAGGGTAACCTATCTTGCGGAATAGGTCTCTGAAACATGGAAAGGCGTCCTTCCGTACAGCACAGATGCCTTGTGTTCTAGAAGGGTTTATTTGAATTCAGTGCACTGCTGGTGAACCATGCATACTCTGAAATGACACCAGGTCCCTTTTTTGTTTTGCTTTGCCTTAAAGTCACAAGAGGTGCTGGTTTAGGCAGCAGTAACAATTTTCATCTCATGGTCTGTGGCCACTGCACCTGCCCTCTGTGTCTGGCCTCTCAGCTGGGAGGGGTCTGGGGTAGGAGAGCTCCCAGGTGGTGGATGAGCCTGCTGGACCACATGGGCCGCCATCTGTCCAAACATCCTCGCATCTTGTTCCATTCATACCTGGGAGGAAAGAGGAAGTCATGTTCGGAGCCGGGGCAGGGGGTGGGGGGGATGTTCCCTCATCTCATTCCAAGGAGCCAAAAGGGGAAAAGGAGAAATGGACTTGAGTTTTGCCAGACCCTGAAGAAAAAATAGAGATGTGAGTCGCTTAAATTCAGCACTTCGCTGTTCTCACGTGTTAGCTGAGAGGAGTTGTCCATCATACAGATCTAGTTCAATAAGTTGTCGCCTTTGGTTATTCGGGGGGAGGTGGAAATCAGTTAAGGCAGTGGAAGCCTCAAGGAGGGTTTGCACTGGGTGTGGATGACCAGGGGTAGCTGCAGAGTGAACAGAAGGGGCCTGGGCAGAAGCTGACGTCCAGGCCAAAAAGGGAGGGAGGGGCTGTCGCTAAGCCACATTTTGTTGTGAAGAGACCTTGAGCTCCAGAAAGATGAATGTTTACATGAAGCGGAGCAAAGTAAAGGGCAAGCTTGTGTTTTGGCAGGAAGCTCCCCGGCTGTAAAGCTCTTCTTTTTGCAACATGTAGGGCCCTTTGCCGCCACCGTTTACACTCAGTATGAATTGACTTCTTAAGGTTCTGGCAGGGATCAGACCCCTGAGTTGGGATGAGATAGCATTCTGAGGAATGTGCACTTCGCCTAAAGCAGTGTTGTCCGCTAGGAATATAATGTGGGCCACATACGTAATCTGAACTTTCTGGTAGCCACATTTAGGAGAGTAAAAAGAGCAGGTGAAGTTAAATGTTTTATTTGACCCAATACATCTAAAATATTGAAACATTTTCAATAAACCTAAAATCGAGATGTTTTGTGTATATAAGCACACACACATATACAAAGTGTGTATATACACTGTTTAAAACAAAATCTTTAGAAACCTGGTATATATTTTCAACTTACAGAAGGTTTAAATTCTAATGCTAAATTTTCATTTATATGAGACGTCGTCTCACCAAAACACTTCAGCTGTGTTTAGTGACAAGATTTTTTTTTTTATTTGCCCCAGGGGTACAGGTCTGTGAATCATCAGGCTTACACCTTTCCCAGCACTCACCATAGCACAATAGTGACAAGATTTTTAAGTGCTTCCACTTTTCTATTGAAATGAGAAATTCAGTTCTTCAGGCATCCTAGCCACACTTCAGATGTTCATTACCCGCATGTGTCTAGTGTTTACTGCACGGAACCACCTAGGACAAGGGAAATCATACTGTGTTGTAAGTATCCGCTTGCTTGTCTGAGCTCCTTGACAGGAAGAAGTGGATTTTATTTATCCACGTATCTCTGAAAGTAGAGTAGGCCAGGCGACCTCTCACTAACTCACATTTAGGACACGCCAGATGTGTGCCAGATTCCACATCCATGCCCCGCCGTTCTGTTTCTAGACCTGTACCTACCTTAGAAAAATGGTTGCACATGTGACTTTTTAAGGTCATTTAACATTTATTTTGCAACCCTAGTTCGTCAACCAAACACGTGTTTATTTCTCATTGACACTGCACCCACTGTGCCCGGGGACCTGTCTGACGGACGGGGTCCCATCCGAACCACGTGGGTTCCTTCCTCGGTGTGACGGCAAGAGGAGAGGATCTTACACAGGTGGGAAACAACACAGAGAACTTCCACTCACGACCCTCCGCCCCAAAAGTGGTCACACAACCTAACCTGCCCAAGAGGCGATGCCGTCCCACTGACTCTGTGCCGAACGGCATACTGACCACCAGTGACGTCTCACCCAGCAGATTGCAGGCTGGGTGCTGGTGGAGGGGCATGGATGGCAATCGCCCCGTGTGGAAAGCAACTCGTCAACCTGATAGTTGTGCAATGGTAACCGTCGGCTAAGACAAGGTGAAGATACGGAGAAAGAGGAACTTCGACCTGTTATTTGGCAATGTCTAAACTTGAAGAAGCAATGCATTGTTTTCCTTCACATTGCCCTGATTCCTAGTGGGACTGTATATTTTGTAAGTGTTTATGGGACATTATTGTTTTCTGTGCATAGGCTGCTGTATTCCTTGTCCGTTTTTGCTACTGAATTATTTAAACTTTTAAAAGAAAATGTAGACCCTATTAAAAATTCATAAAGAAACATCTTTTTTTTCCTCTTGGGTTTGGTGTTTTTGTGCTTTATTCTAGAAATCTCTCCCCACCTTGAAGTCAAAAAAGATAGCCTTTTGTATTGAATGTAATATTAAAAACAAACTTCCATGCAACAGTGAACACTCTAACAAAACACAAGCTGTCAGATTTGGGCTTTGTGAAAGTCTCTTCCAAAACGATCTGGGTCCAAATCCTTTTACATGTCAGTTCTGAGTGAATTACTCAGTTGTCCTAACGCCCATTACAGGAGAGTCTGCTTTTATCCCTGTGTGGAACACTATCTCCATATACCCAGGTTCCATATTTGCATGGATCTATGGTTGGGTCTCTGGGTTGCTGCATTACACTGTTCACTGTAATTCTTCTTCAAAGATACTTCTATCTATTGAATGAGTAAATACGTATTTCAAAATTAATTCTAATAAGATAGTTTACCATTGACAGAGGTATATAGGAAGTGCAGACACTTTCCTTGCCCCATATTAGAAAGCTGTATAATAATCTTGGCTATTCTTGGCTCTTTGCTCTTCCATATGCATTTGAAAATCAGTCTGTCAATCCCTCTTGAGATTTTGATTGGAAGAACATTAAATTTACAGATGCATTGGAAGAAAATATCCATCAGTGGGAACATGTTATTACCATTTACTCTGCTAAATGATTTGAAAATGTAATAGAAATAAAGTTGTAGGGCGCCTGGGTGGCTCAGTGGGTTAAAGCCTCTGCTTTCAGCTCAGGTCATGATCTCAGGGTCCTGGGATCGAGGCCCGCATCGGGCTCCCTGCTCAGCGGGGAGCCTGCTTCCCCCTCTCTCTCTCTGCCTGCCTCTCTGCCTCCTTGTGATCTCTCTCCCTCTGTGAAATAAATAAATAAAATCTTAAAAAAAAAAAGAAATAAAGTTGTACTGGACCAATAATAATGTTTTATGATTTATTCCCTTTGGGGGAAGATTTCATTCATAGTAACAATAAAAACTGTAGGTTGCATAATCAATTAAAACCATGAGGAAGGAAAGAAAGAGAAATTTTAGACCACCACATCACTTGCAATAAAAGTAGCAAAATTGCCAAGTGCAAATTCAATATTTTAAAAATCTGTGGAATTCCTACACATCGGCATGGAAATAGCTCTCATAGGAATGCTACTATTACCCCCAATATTCGACAGTTTAAGAAATGTCCTAACCAATGTAATATGAAATTATAAATTTAAATGGGCCTCTTTGTATTTTCTATGTAAGCAAAAGATTAGCGCTTGGGTGCCTGGGTGGCTCAGTGGGTTAAAGCCTCTGCTTTCGGCTCAGGTCATGATCTCAGGGTCCTGGGATCGAGGTGCCTGGGTGGCTCAGTGGGTTAAAGCCTCTGCTTTCGGCTCAGGTCATGATCTCAGGGTCCTGGGATCGAGGCCTTGTAATCTCTCTCTCTGTATCAAATAAATAAATAAAATCTTTAAAAAAAAAAAGATTAGCGCTTGAAAGAAAGGAATATTGAAAGAGATAAACGTTTCCTTAGGGTTTCACTATAATTTTAGAGTTCCAGCATAATTTTTCCATAGATTCTTGGAAGATATATTTAATAAGCTTAAGGCAATTCCCTTCTATCCATAAGTTGCTTAGGATGTTTTCTTTTGCACAACTACATTTATTAAATTTATACAACATATTTAAGTACCTTTTCTCTCTTAAAATTCTAACATAGTGTGTTACTTGAATACATTTTTCTCATTTTAAATCTTCCTTATATTTCTGGGATAAACCATACATCATCATGACCTATTCACATGTATATGGTGCTGAGTTTCCAGATCTAATGCTAGAATCTATGTAAATGGTACTGGTCTGTAATTTCCTCTTTTAGTATTATCCCTATACTATTTTACCAAGATATACCACTCNAGGAGGGAGGGGGGGGGGGGGGGGGGGTCACTTCTACTCCATTTGATGCAAATTATTTCAGAGAATAGAGATCAGTTGGTCCTTGGAGAGTTAATCCTTCAGCAAAAACATCCTGACCAGGCATCTTTAACAGAAAAGGAGAAACATGGATGGAGGGAGGAAAAAGTTGGAAAATCTCAAATATGGATTTGATTTCTACAATAATTATCTATTTTTTATTAAGTCAATTGCGCTCCTCCAGTCTGCTCAATTCCATACACCTAGAAACATAGAAACAATAGTCCTGTCTTTTTGATGTTTACATGGGAGTAGAATGATGTGTCTTTTATTATTTGGTGGGACATACAAGTCCATAGGACATCATGTAGAAAAACTGTATCCCGTCTGACTGAGTCAATAGAAGTCATAAAGTCAATCGCTTGAAAAGGTGTGCATTCATAATATTCAAAAATAAGATTTCATTCAGCTCATGAATGCAGCCCATAAAACCTTAGACAGCAAGGTTCGCCTCATGCCAAGCACGCTTGAAGACATGCCTCCATGTGGATAAAGAACAGCTAGATAGCAAATGGGGCCTAGCAGAGAAGGAGCCAAGCTGTGGAGAACCGTCACTCTGCTGCTGTCGCTAAAGCTTTTGTCTTCAGATGGTTCTCAGGCACCTGTCATTCATTTTTCCCAGCCCCAGTGCCTAGCATTTGGGCTCCCTCTGCAGCAGGACTGTGGCGTGCCTCCTCTGGGGGTATGCTCCCCTTTACAGGACCTAGGAGGCCAGACAAAAAGCCCATAATGCAGAGCTGTCTGATTGCATCACTGAGCCCAAACTAGTTAGAATAATATGATAACAAAACTCAAATTTGCAGTGGTTCAAATTCAGCTAAGATTTATGTAACCTTGTGTGTAGGCCACTCCAGGCTGGATAGCATTCCTGCTCATCTTACCTTGGGGGCCGTATATTTCAGATTGCAGAGTACAAAACAGACAAGAAAGAGGTAGAGGAGGAAAGAGGACTGGCTATTAATTGCTTTAGCTAGGAGGTGACACATGCCATGTCCCTGACTGTCCTTTGGTTAGAATTAGTTCAACAGCTTCAACTAATTGAATGGGAGATTAGGAAATGGGAGGGGGGATATCTGGTAAACAACAACTTGCCACATTAACTGTGTGACTTTGAGCAAGTAACTCAACCTCTCTGTGCCTCAGCAAATGTAGTATTAGTCCTGATTTTAGAGCCAAAGTGAACATATTTTATATCTTGCATCTTACGAGAATTCAAGCAGCAAGGTGGTATCTCAAATATTAAGTATTTAAATCAGTAAGTATTTATGCACTAATCTATTAAACACCTTTTCTGGGACAAACACGCATGATCTTGATACTGCCGTGAATAGAATATTAAGATCCTCGCCTTCACATTGTCTGGAAATTTCTTCTCAAAATGTGGTCTGTGGACCAGTAGCCTGGGATCACCTGTTATCTTGTTGCGAGAACTACGGACTCTCCAGCCCCATCCCTGACCTCCTGATTCAGAATCCACTAATCCCTGGGTGACTTGTATGCACATAACAGTTCAGGAAGCACGGGCCTAGAATACTGATCCTTCACTTCTGGCTTCATCTGGCTCGTTCTTTGTTTCCTTTCTCAAGAACACCTGCTCTGTTCTCTCAACCCCACCCCCATCTCGAGGTTAGGGATTAGACGTTGCCATGGCACTGCTATTGCTCTTAGAAAATGAAAGGGGAGAAAGTACTCATGGTCCAGTGGGGAAGCCGGCATACTTTGTTTTATCAGAACAAGTGGCATATGCAGAACCGTAGGCTATAATTAATGGTTATATGAACCAGGGGGACAGGGAGGGGGCAGCAAGTGGGAAGGAAGACAGTAGGGACCTGAAAGACTGTGCGTTGGGCTGGACAAACTGGGCCCCGAGTCACAGAGAGGAACCCAGGGTTGAAAGAAGTGAACCATAATGCTGTTGCAGCCAAGTGGTTAAGAGCTTGAGGCTCAAGGCTCATCTCTTAAACCCACCTCCTGCAAGCCAACCTCCTGCTTTCTCAGTGCCTGTCGTTTTATGGCCCCCAGTTTACAAGGGAGCCGGGGCTGAGGGCAAGACCTCTCAGAGTCTCATGCATAGTAAGCTTGTGAGTTAAACTCTAAAGTTGAGAAGCATTGCTTTACTGTGCATACAAATCGCGAAGGATCTCATTAAAATACAGATTCCAGCCCAGCCTGTCTGATGATGCCATTGCTGCTGTTCTAGGGACGAGGCATTGAAACCTTCAAGTTTTCTTTTTTTTTTTAAGATTTTATTTATTTATTTCACAGAGGGAGAGAGATCACAAGGAGGCAGAGAGGCAGGCAGATGACCTGAGCTGAAAGCAGAGGCTTTAACCCACTGAGCCACATGCGGGCCTCGATCCCAGGACCCTGAGATTATGACCTGAGCTGAAAGCAGAGGCTTTAACCCACTGAGCCACCCAGGCGCCCTCAAGTTTTCTTTTATAAAAACAGAATGAAAACAGCTGTGGGGGGAAAGCAGTGTAGAGCCTATTCAAATACTCTGATTTATTTCTATGAACCGATACAGAAAGCAACTGCATTCCTTGCCATTTGCCCTTCTGAGCTCAATACATACAACCATAAATTCCTCAGTCTTCTCTCAAAAACTAAAGTGCAAATCTCGAATCCGACTCTGCAGTAGCCAGCTCGCTACCGTCTCAGCGACTCAATTGAGGCTGATCCTAAGTACCTTGCTCTGAATCCCTCCCCTTGGATGTCAAACCTGAAGATTCTGATCCCGAAGGTTCCTCATAAGGTAATTGGAAACATGGGTGTGTTTCATGTCAGCTCTGCGCGATGACAGTCAGAGTAATATAATAATAAAGGGCATGATTATTATGATCTAGTCCAACCCCCACATTTTACCAGTTAAGAGGTATTTTGCTCTTAAATGTTCCATTAAAATATTTATTATGGCTTAGTTTTTATTATTTTTAGCTTCCCTTCAAATCTCTATTCTACCAGTATTTACACACAGAGAATTTCCAGGTTTCAGCAGGTATTTGTGTGAATTACAAACATAACTACCAACAATGATCTTTCATTTTATTTGCGAAACCTCTGCGTTCTTAATCATAATTTTCTTTTACGGATTTCTTAGTGGAATCTCTGCCAAAATGAATAGAGAGTAGAAAGAGGAACACTCTTTTCCCTGTAAATAGAATACAGAACCCTTTAAAAGATAGGGATTTGCATAATGTGGAGGCTGGAAGAAATGAAGTGACTTGCCAGGTTTGTGATTTCTAAGACAAAGGGTAAAGGCTAAATTAGTTTTTCAAAGGGTCAAGTTGCTTTTGTTCCCGGAAAAAGTTTGGAGACAATTAAGTGCGACAACAATAGTAACAAGGCGGGCAGGTTCTGGCTGGAGTGTGGGTGCTGTCTGCTTGGTCTCCAAGCCCCTGCCCAGACTCACCAGTGTTTTTTAAAAAAGATTTATTTATTCATTTATTTTGGAGTGAGAGAGAGCACGAGCTGGGTAAGGAGCAGCAGGAAAGGGAGAATCCACAAGCAGACTCCCCCCCCCCAGCTTGGAGTCCAGTGTGGGACTCGATCCTAGGACCCTGAGATCATGACATGAGCCAAAACCAAAAGTCAGCTACTCAACTGACTGAGCCACCCAGGTGCTCCAGCCCAGGGATTTTGAAAGCATGAGACCAGCTCCAGGGTTTCCAGAGGCTCACCCATGTAATGACCAGTTCTAGGAGTTCATTACAAGCCGTCATTCAAAATGCCTGGGTGAAGAGCTGGCTTCGCGGGGTAGAAGTTTACACACACTTTGGCCCTCCTTAAGAAAAAGAATACAAAATGTTCACCACTGCAAAGTCAGGTATAAAATGAATATGTGTTTAGAATGAGAAGAAAAAGCACAACTTTCAAAATTTAAAAAAAACCTTACGAATAACACAAACTTAAGTCTGCACGTACCTCATTAATACCTTTCCTGTGCATTTTTATCTGCCTTCTCTTTATTATCATGAGGATTTCATCAACTTGGTAATATTTTCAACAGAGAAAACTGAAATTTTTAATCCTTTTTTTTAGCTTCTTGAACACCCCCTTCACTTCAATGCCTTTGGTGAACACTCTTGAGAAAGAGTGTTCCTCTTTCTACTCTCTATTCATTTTGGCAGAGATTCCACTAAGAAATCCGT
>LNAC01000206.1:2826371-2916075 GCA_002007465.1 Ailurus styani
TAGATCATAATAATCATGCCCTTTATTATTATATTACTCTGACTGTCATCGCGCAGAGCTGGAAGGGACTTTCAGTACCGCCAAACGGCAGGCAGGCTACGTGCTGACGTCATGGCGAAGGAGCACACGGGACACGCCCCTCTGCCGGCAGGCAGGTGGGTAGCAATGGAAAGAGCACAGAAGGCACCGGTCCCTCTTTGCGTTTAATTGCTTACGTCATTCTTCCGGGGCGGAGCCAGTGAGGGTGGGCGCAGGTGGAAGGGGTCCTGCGGAGGACACGACCTGGCAACATGACGTTTTCCCTTGGGCTGGAAGTGTCCCCTTTGTCCCTTTGCCACTCTGATTTGTCCCCAGAGAGGTTGAAGTGTAGGGACTAAAATAATTGCGCC
Source organism: Ailurus styani (assembly GCA_002007465.1). Taxonomy (NCBI): domain Eukaryota; kingdom Metazoa; phylum Chordata; class Mammalia; order Carnivora; family Ailuridae; genus Ailurus; species Ailurus styani. The sequence goes on from LNAC01000206.1 coordinate 2,826,761, forward strand.
CCCTTGCCCTCTGGCTTCACTTCGGGCCGCAGGATACAAAGGTCAGCCCTCACTGCCCACTTCCCCTTCAGAAGTGCCACAGCCAGGGACAGAGCTGGCTTCGCGGGGTAGAAGTTTACACACACTTTGGCCCTCCTTAAGAAAAAGAATACAAAATGTTCACCACTGCAAAGTCAGGTATAAAATGAATATGTGTTTAGAATGAGAAGAAAAAGCACAACTTTCAAAATTTAAAAAAAACCTTACGAATAACACAAACTTAAATCTGCACGTACCTCATTAATACCTTTCCTGTGCATTTTTATCTGCCTTCTCTTTATTATCATGAGGATTTCATCAACTTGGTAATATTTTCAACAGAGAAAACTGAAATTTTTAATCCTTTTTTTTAGCTTCTTGAACACCCCCTTCACTGCATTATTAACATGCCAAACTTCTATTTAAATGGGAATGGAGTGAAATAGAATTTGCTTCTGATAGGAGAATATTTGTCTTGACCAGGGGGGTCAATGCAAACTCAACCCTCTGCTTATAATTTTACATGTCTGTTAGCTGGAAGAATTTCCCACAGACTAGTTCCGACTTTATATACTTTAAATTACTTCTTTTCCCTTAACTACCCACACACTTCTGGTGGCTAGGGTCCATAGGCCACATCTGTATGGCAGTATAGCCCATGGTCTTACAACTTTGTGTCCCAATACTTGAGTTGTCACAGAAGACACCAAAGTTCTGGAGGTGGTTCCTACGTGATGGGTCTCAGTAATTGTCCACGGAAGGGACTGGGTTTGGTGAGATATATGTAAACATTTCCTAAACTCAGCACCTCCTTAGCTAGATTTCAGTTACTCCAAAACCACCCAACAGGAGGGGAAATGTGATGAAGGAAACGTCTGAGTGGAAAGAGTGATCTTATGCAACGCTGGGTTAAAGATCTCACTTTGGAACAGTTTACAAAAGCATAGGATCATGTGAGCACATTGCTAGCCACATGCTCTACCAAAGCTTAAGTTTGTTGGAGGGTCCCTCCTGCAACTGCACCTGACTCTGAGGTCCAGTGGTCACCTCTTCCCCTTGTTCCTTTATCCAGGTGTCCTTGACCATACTCTTAAACAGGCCAAATATTTCCTGCCAGATCCATACTTGTGAGCGCCTGCAGCCCTGCCAGGAATGATAATGATGAAGCCAATGTTTATCATCTCCCCAGTGTCCCAATCACTGTGCAGAGAACTTAGCACGTATTGACCCATTTATCTTTACACCAACCCAAGAAAGTGCTACAAGTACTGTCATGGCTTGAGCCCTAGCCTGTTACTCAGTAGTTCTGTGACCTGGAGGCCTAGACAGTTCAAACAGCTTGACCAAGATCCTTGCAGGTGAAATTAAAATAATCTAAGTTTGTACAGTATTCGATGGGGACAAGTATGTTGAGCACTTGTCATAGTTATGAGAGGTAGGAAAGGAAATAGATCCAGTGAAGAAGGTTGAGGGAAAGGCAGCCCAGGACAGAAAGAGCTTCACGGACAGTGAATGTGGGAGCTATGGGGGATACTGCCAAAAGAGCACGTTTAAGTCTCTCATATAGTCAACAGATGTCAATTTTCATTCATTCATGCATGCATTCATTCAGGACTACTTATTAAGTGTCTACTACATCTCATGCATTGGTAAGCATTGGGGATCCACTGTTGAAGGAAACAGGAAAAGACTATACGCTTGTGGAATCTAACAGCCTGTTGGTGAAGATGGCAATGAATGCATTTACTTGTTTATTTCAGTTGTCCTTACAGCACACTCCACCTAAAATGAGAACAGGGTACTGTTTGCACAGTGACCTGAGAGGAGACGGTGAGTTATTTCACATGTAGTATTCGGGGAGGGCCTCTCTAAGGTGACATGTGAGCAGAGATCTCCAAAAAGTGGGGGAAAGGAGGTACCCAAATACCAAAGGGCAGGACTTCCAGCACTGGTTCCTTTGCCTCTTGTCGGCTCTCCCCACATAATGAATAAGTTATGGGAAGGGTCATCTCTAACCCCCTTCATCCTTCTCCCTGCAACTATTCTTTGATGTACTGTTCATAAAGCACATTTTTCCCCCCATCGGTACATACCTTCTAGAAGAAAGGTATCTGCACAGGAGCCAAGAAACCTAGGCATGGTCTGATCCTATCAGTAGCTAGATACACAGAAGAGAATTACCCCACCCCTGCTCTCCACCAGCCCATCTGTAGCATGAGGGGCTGGATGAGTGTGTCTCTAAGGCCTCCAACACAGCCTGATTCCTTTCATAGTCTGTATTTCCAATCCATCATTCCACCGGCTTGTGTTTTCCAGATGTGGTTCCGTGGTGTGGATGTGGACCCCCTTGTCAGTTCTCTTACTGTCATGTTCTTATTGATCAGTTGACGGTGAGAAGTGAATTTGGTAGCACCTAAATAGTTTCTAATTCTTACTTGCAGAGCATTGAGAGCAACACTAAATAAAACCACTCTTTGTGCTAATTCCTCCAACAGCTCAGAAGTATTTCTAACTAAACTCACTACATGGAAAAGTGTCAGTGCTCTTGCTTTTCTTCATTATGCAGGCCCGGGTTTATCCTGGGAATCCATGGCCCCAGGGTGGCGTGGGGGTGGGGCGGTCACTTTGCACCTGGGGCAGACATGCTGTTGTTTGGCAAAGGGCCGCTGCACCCAACAGGGACTGCTGTAAAACCGTGAGGGAGAGAGTTGATGATGGACTTATTCGTTCAGCAAACAACATTCATCAGTTCTTTCCCCAAAGAGGACTTCTTTGCCATCATTTATTTTGAATGGGCTTTTGAGAGACTGTAGGGACAGATACTGATAGGCGCCCCTGTGCACATTTCAAGAAGAGGCAATATGAGAGAGGAACACAGCATGCGGGGCCACTAAGAAAGAGGGGGCTCAAAGGACACCAAGAAAGAGACACCCGCCTTCTCCTTACCTCTCGTTTAACACAGGAATGCAGAAACACCAGGAATGAGAAGAAAGTACTGAGATTAGTTCAAAGGGCTGAAATGAATGTCTTGTTTGTCTTTTTGCTGTTCTATGCCTTGCTTTCTTTTTTCTTTTTTTTTACTTTTTAATTTTTCCAGTTTTTATTTAAGTTCCAGTTAGTTAACATACAATGTGATACTAGTTTCAGGGGTACAATATAGTGATTCAACACTTCCATACGTCACCCAGTGCCCATCATAACAAGAGTCCTCCTTAGTCCCTATCACCTTTTTCCCCAAGCTGCCTCCCTCCCGACACCGTCTCCCCTCTGGTGACTATCAGTATGTCCTCTATAGTTAAGAGTCTGTTTCTTGGTCAGGGCTGAAAAGAATTTTAATGAAGAGTAGAGTTGGTGGCTCAGTCCGTTGATCATCTGCCCTCAGCTCAGGCCATGATCTCAGGGGCCTACGATCAAGCCCTGCATCGGCAGGGAGTCTGCTTCTCCCTCTGCCCCTCCCCACCGTTTGTGCTCGCTTCCTCTAATAAACAGATAAAATCTTTAAAAAAGCAATAACTATCAAGTTTGTGGGGTTGAAAGTCAAATCAAAAGGATGGAATGCTACTTAATCATTTGCAAGTCATGTATGTCTATTTCATTACACATCTGAATCCTGTCAGACCATCTGCAGAAACATGGACATGCATAATTAAATTCGGTCATCTTTGACCTTTTGCTACCATTTGGTTATATGATGTCATATCTTTGCACACATTTTTTCTTATTTTTCATGTTACTAGAGTATACTTGTCAAAGTAGGAGGGTAGAACATATCAAGCAAGCTGACAAACTGTGAGGTACATTTAAATATTCAGACATGGGCATCAGAAAGCCACTGGGCTTTCACGCAAGGACTTGCAATAAGTGGAGGCATGCCCATCTCCCCCAGTGAGACCTGGAGTTCCCCCTGAACCGTGATGGATCCTCACAGACCCAGTTCACTCAGTGATCAAGTTCTTTGCCTAAGGATTGATTCTCTGGAACTAGCATCCCTCTTGGAGTCCTTCTGCTTCTATTTGCTGTACTGCTCTTTCATAGTTAGAAAATAAGCATTTTGAAAATTAAAGATGAAATTCATACCAGGTTCTTCACACCATGACTGTGTGCGTGTGCTTGGGCATCTATTAGTTTGTGGGCGCTGTGTAACAAAGTACCACAAACAGAGCAGCTTGGAGCAACAGAAACACAGTCCCTTGCCATGCTGGAAGCTAAATTTCCAACATCAGGCTGTTGGCAGGGCCCCCCTCTCCCCAAAGTCCCTGGGGAAGAGTCCCTCCTTGTCGTGTCTAACATAGAGCAGGTGCCAGCCTCTTCGGTGTTCCCTGACTCTGTAGATTCAGTGCTTCAGTCTACACCCCAGTCTCCACATGGCTGTCTTCCCTCTGCGTTAAAAGAAACAAAGCAACAGAAGAGCACGTGTCCCCTTGCCTCAATTTGGCAGTGCTCATTACCTAGGCTTTTGGCTAAGTTGCCTTATTTAGCTTGTTGTAAACAACTTTAAGAGTTCCTATTTAAGCTCGGTATGGCTCAGCGGCATTTGGAAATTGGCCATTCCACTCAGTGTTCCTTCCCTAGCCTCTCAAATCAGTTTTTGCCTGATTTTCCTTTTATCTTTCTAAATCCGCCTTCAAGTCTCCATGTCAAGGATTCCAAGAGCCTCCCGGGTCCAGCAATTTGCTAGATGAACTCGCCAGACTCAATACAGTTGTAATCACAGCTGAGATTTATTACAGTGAAGACATAAAAAACAGAATGAGCAGAAGGAAAAGGCACATGGGGCTGAATCCAGGGAACATTGGGTACCAGTTCCTGAGAGCCCTGTTGGAGTGGAATCATCCTGGGAGGGCTTCATTCCTGCAGCAATGGGTTGTGACCACGCATGTGAGGTTCTGTCCACCAGGAAAGCTCACAGTAGGCTCTGCTCTGGGGCTTTACTGGGGGCTGGTGATGGACTCACCCTCTACTTCTTGTGTACCAAAGTTCCCAACTACCAGGAAGAAAGCATGTGCTCGGCATGAACCACACTGTTTGCCCAAACAGTCTGGGCAGTGACCCACACTCATCGCTTAGAAGTTATCTTGTATCAGCATAGGAAACTGTTCACCAACCCAGGACCAACCTGTGTGCAGACCTTTCTAAGGGTGAGTCTCAGTCTTGCTGTGTAAACCCTCCACCCACCAACACTTCCCTTCCTGTGTCCCTCCCTTAACTCTTCCTAAGCTTGTGTTCCTCCAGATGAATTAAATACTTTAGTTAAGTAACATCTCAACTAAACTCTTTTTTTTTAATGGGGGGATCACTTGAGATTATCATTTATTTATGGTCTAATTTCTATAAAGAAATATTTTTTTAATAAATTTTAAAAATTTGGAGATTTTTTCCACTTTCAACAAAATTCCAAAATGCAGATTTTTGGAATTCCAAAATGGAGAGTTATTTCCACTTTCAACATGCTGAGAAAAAGGAGAGATGACAGATAGGCTGAGGACGTCTTGTGCTTTGGGAGGAAGGCTCAACATTATTAAGATTGGCTCATGTTGGTTCTGTACATTTCTTAGGCTTCTTCTTATGCGTTTCATGATTTTATCTTGATAGTATAAATATGATCTTTCCTCTCACTATATTTCAAATGTTTCTTGTTTACATAGCTTTTTTTACCCCATTAATTTCTATAAATTAAAGTTGCAACTAGCCACATTTCTTTTTTTCCATTTTTTCATCTTTAAATTCAATTAGCCAACATATAGTACATCATTAGTTTTAGATGTACAGTTCAATAATTCATCAGTTGCGTTTAACTCCCAGTGCTCATCACATCACATACCCTCCTTAATGCCCATCCCCCAGTTACTCCATCTCTCACCCTTCTCCCCTCCAGCAACCCTCAGTTATTTCCTAGAGTTAAGAATCTTTCGTGGTTTTTCTCCCTCTGATGACTTCCCACTCATTTTTCTCTCCTTCCCCCTATGATCCTCTGCACTGTCTCTCATATTCCACATGAATGACACCATTTGATAATTGTCCTTCTCTGACTGACTCATTTTGCTCAGCATAATACTCTCCAGTTCCATCCATGTCAATGTAAGTGATAAGTATTCATCCTTTCTGATGGCTTGGTAATATTCATCTTTATGCATTCATCTGTCAATGGACATCTTGGCTCCTTCCACGGGTTGGCTATTGTGGACATGGCTGCTATAAACATTCGGGTGCAGGTGCCCCTTTGGATCACTACATTTGTATCTTATGGGTAAACACCTAGTAGAGCAATTGTTGGGTGGTAGGGTAGCTCTATTTTTAACTACTTGGGGAATCTCCATACTGTTTTTCAGATTGGTTGTACTAGCTTGCATTCCCACCAACAACGTAAGGGGGTTCCCCTTTCTCTGCCTCCTCGTCAACATTTATTTTTTCCTGTCTTGTTGATTTTAGCCGTTCTGACTGGTGTGAGGTGATATCTCATTGTGGTTTTGATTTGTATTTCCCTCTTGGCTAGTGATGTTGAATATTTTTTCATGTGTCTGTTAGCCATTTGTATGTCTTTGGAGAAGTGTCTGTTCTTCTCTTCTGCCCATTTCTTGACTTGATTATTTGTTTTTTGGTTGTTGAGCTTGGTAAGTTCTTTATAGATTTTAGATAGTAACCCTTTATCTGATATGTCATTTGCAAATATCTTCTCCCATTCCATAGCTTGCCTTTTGGTTTAATTGACTATTTCCTTTGCTGTACAGAAGCTTTTTATCTTGATAAAGTCCCAATAGTTCATTTTTGTTTTTGTTTCCGTTATCCTTGGAGATGTGTCTAGCACGAAGTTGCTGTCTCCAAGATCAAAGACATTGCTACCTGTGTTCTCCTCTAGGATTTTGATGGATTTCTGTCTCACATTTAGGTCTTTCATCCCTTTTGAGTTTATCTTTGTGTATGGTATAAGAAAATGGTCTAGTTTCATTCTTCTACATGTGGGTGTCCAATTTTCCCAACACCATTTGTTGAAGGGACTATCATTTTTCCATTGGATATTCATTCCTGCTTTGTCAAAGATTAGTTAACCATAGAGTTAAGGGTCCATTCCTGGGTTCTTTATTCTGTTCCATTGATCTCTGTGTCTGTTTTTGTGTCAGTACAGCTTTGTAACAGAACTTGAAGTCCGGCATTGTGATCCCACCAGCTTTGGTTTTCTTTTTTAACATTCCTCTGGCTCTTTGGGGTCTTTTCTGGTATAAATTTTGGTATTATTTGTTCCAGCTCTGTGAAAAATGTCAAGGGTATTTTGATAGGGATTGCACTGAATATGTAGATTGCTCTGGGTAGCACATTTTAAAAAATATGTGTTCTTCCAATCCATGAGCATGGAATGTTTTTCCATTTCTTTGTGTCTTCCTCAATTTCTTTCATATGTGTTTTGTAGTTTTTCGATTGCAGATTCTTTACCTCTTTGGCTAGGTTTATTCCTAGGTATCTTACAGTTTTTGGTGCCAATCTAAATGGGATGGAATCCTTAATTTCCTTCTCTTCTGTGTCATTTTTTTGTATATAGAAATGCAACTGATTTCTGTGCATTGATTTTGTATCCTGCCATGTTGCTGAATTCCTATATGAGTTCTAGCAATTTTCGGGTGGAGTCTTTTGGTTTTTCCACATAGAGTATCGTGTCATCTGCGAAGAGTCAGATTTTGACTTCTTCTTTGCCAACTTTAATGCCTTTTATTTCTTTTTGTTGGCTGATTGTTAAGGCTAGGACTTCTAGTACTATGTTGAACAATGGTGGAGATGGAGGGCATCCCTGTCATGTTCCTGACTTTAGGGGAAAAGCTCTGTTTCTCCACTGAGACTGATATTCACTGTGGGCTTTTTGTATATGACTACACTATGCAGAGTTTTAATGAGGAAAGGATGTTGTATTTTGTCATGTTTTTTCTGCATCGGTTGAGATCATATGGTTCTTGTCCTTTCTTTTAATAATGTGATGTATCACACTGATTGATTTGTGAATGTTGAACAACCCTTGTGCCCAGGAATGAATCCCAACTTGGTCATGGTGAATAATCATTCTAATGTACTGTTGGATAGTGTTGACTAGTATTTTGTGGAGAATTTTTGCATCCATGTTCATCAGGAATATTGGTCTGTAATTTTCCTTTTTGGTGGGTCTTTTTCTAATTTTGAGATCAAGGTAATACTGGCCTCATAAAATGAGCTTGAAAGTTTTCCTTCCATTTCTATTTTTTTGAAACAGCTTCAGAAGAATAGGTGTTAATTCTTTAAATGTTTGGTAGAATTCCCCTGGGAAGTCATCTGGCCCTGGACTCTTGTTTGTTGGGAGATTTTTTGATTACTACTTCAATTTCTTGCTGGTTAGGGGTCTGTTCAGGTTTTCAATTACTTCCTGTTTCAGTTTTGGTAGTTTATAAGTTTCTAGGAATACATCCATTTCTTCCGGCCCATATAGTTGTTCATAATATGTTCTTAAAATCATGCATGAAAGAGGAGAGAAAATGACCAACACCAAGGAAATACAAACAATTTTTTTTTTAATTTGGCTCCTTTCTCTTTTCTTTTTGATAAGTCTAGCTAGGCATTTATTGATCTTACTAAAATTCTTTCAAGGAACCAGCTTCTAGTTCCCTTGATCTATTCTACCATTCTTTTGGTTCTAGTTCATTGATTTCTGCTCTAATCTTTATTATTTCTTTTCTCCTACTTGGTTTGGCTTTATTTGCTGTTCTTTCTCCAGCTCCTTTCAGTATAAGGTTAGTTTGTGTATTTGAAACTTTTCTAATTTCTTGAGAAGGGCTTGTATTGCTCTGTACTTCCCTCTTAGGACCACCTTTGCTGCATCCCAAAGTTTTTGAACAGTAGTGTTTTCATTTTCATTTGTTTTCATTAATTTTTTTTAATTCTTCTTTAATTTCCTGATTGACCCATTCATTCTTTAGTATGGTTCTCTTTAACCTCCAAGTGTTTGGGGTCTTTCCAAATTTCCTCTTGTGATTGAGTTCTAGTTTCAAAACACTGTGGTCCAAAAATATGCAGGGAATAATCCCAGTCTTTTGGTACTGGTTGAGACCTGATTTGTGACCAGTATGTGATCTATTCTGGAGAATGTTCCATGTGCACTGTAGAAGTGTGTATTCTGTTGCTTTAGGATGGAATGCTCTGTATATATCTTTGAAGTCGTTCTGGTCCAGTGTGTCTTTCAAAGCCCTTGTTTCCTTGTTGATCTTCTGCTTAAATAACCTGTCCATTGCAGTGAGTGGGATGTTGAAGTCCCCTACTATTATGATCAAAGTGTTTTTTTAATTTAGTTATTAAATGGTTTATATAATTGGGCTGCTCCCAACTTAGGAGCATAAATATAGTTAGATCTTTTTTTTAAGATTTTATTTATTTGAGAGAAAGAAAGAGAGCAAGCATGAGTGGGGTGAAGGACAGAGGGAGCAGCAGACTTCCTGTTGAGTAGGGAGTCTGATGCAGGGCTTGATCCCAGGACACCAAAATTGTGACCTGAGCCAAAGGCAGATGCTTAGCCAACTGAGCCACCCACGTGTCCCTATATTGCTAGATCTTCTTATTAGGTAGACTCTTTAAGTATGATATAGTGTCCTTCTTCATCCCTTGCTACAGCCTTTGTCTTAAATCTAATTTGTCTGATAGAAGGATTGCTACCCCAGTTTTCTCAGTTTGATGTCCATTAGGATGGCAATTGTTCTCCACGACCTCACTTTCAGTCCTGAGGTGTCCTTGGGTCTAAAATGAGTCTCTTGTAGATAGCATATGGATGGTCTTGCTTTTTTATCCAATCTGATATCCTGTGTCTTGATTAGAGCAGTTAGCCCATTTACATTCAGAGTACCTATTGAAAGATATGAATTTAGAACCATTGTATTACCTGGAAAGTCTCTGTTTCTTTCTGGTCTATGATACTTTTAGACTAGCTACATATCTTAGATTAGAATTGGTAGATGGAATGACTGATACCAAGATATCCATGGAGAAATCAGTATAAGATTTAGAAATAATTATGGCAAGTAATAGTTTTACCCAGGTCTTGCTTTTTCTTAAAATTTTGATTTGAATCCAATTATTTAACATATAGTATATTATTAGTTTCAGAGATAGAGTTCGTCTACCAGTGATTCATCAGTTGTGCATAACACCCAGGGCACATTACATCACGTGCCCTCCTTAATGCCCATCACCCAGTTACCCATCCCCCCAACCCTTCTCCCTTCCAGCAACCTTCAGTTTCTTATTTTTGTTCTTATTTTCCTTTTGCCATTGCACTGCTACATCTGGTATATTCAGAATGATATTAAAGAGTACTAGTAACTGGTAACTAGTTACTTCTGATGCTTCATTCTCAACCAGGCTGGTGGGTTTGGGCTGAGAACTCTGCTGATTAGGAATACAGTGATACTTGCTATTGTTTTAGTCAAATACATCTCCATATGGGTATGAGTCTCTATGTGAACATATGGTCTTGTCTCACTAATGTGTGTTTTTTCCTTCTGTACTGCACCCTTATTAAAGTTTATAATGAACTTTAACACCTACCACCTAATAATTGCTTTTCAGATAGCTGTTGAATTTTTTTCAAATGTCTTTTCCACATTAAGATGATCTTTTGTTTTTTTTCTCCTTGAGGCTATTTATAAAGTGAATCAAGACATCCTGAACTCTACTTACTTGATTTATTATTGATGCTATTATCATATCTAATGAAATACATTTTATATGTGTAGTCACCATGCATTTCCTAATATTTCACATTGATTTAAAGACCCAAAGTGTTTTCTTTCAAAATTAATAACAGGGCGCCTGGGTGGCTCAGTGGGTTAAAGCCTCTGCCTTCGGCTCAGGTCATGATCTCAGGGTCCTGGGATCGAGGCCCGCATCAGGCTCCCTGCTCAGCGGGGAGCCTGCTTCCTCTTCTCTCTCTGCCTGCCTCTCTGCCTCCTTGTGATCTCTCTCTGTCAAATAAATAAATAAAATCTTTTTAAAAAATTAATGACAAACATGACATTCCTACATAGTTCAATAGGCATCTCTTTAAAAAGTGGGCATCTTCTTACATAAGTCAGAATATTATTACAACTAACAAAATTATAAATAACTCCTCGGTATTTTCTAATACCTAGTCTGCATTCAAATATCCCTAATAGTCTGAAAATGTATTGTTCAAATTAAGACCTGAACAAAGTCCTTAATTAATTTGATTGCTATTTCTTTAGCTAGCTAAATGTTTTCCACCCTTGGCTCTGAATACAATTCTAAACAGCATAAATAGTAACTGAATTTGGGCCAGCTAGTCTAGGGTTAACTTCATGTGACCTACAGGAAGCCTACAGGAATGCTCTCAGTCCCACACAGAATATAGTTTTCTGTTTAAAGTTCTGGCCTGGGGTACCTGGGTGGCTCAGGCATTAAGCATCTGCCTTCAGCTTGGGTCATGATCCCAGGGTTCTGGGATTGAGCCCCACATCAGGCTCCCTGCTCTACAGGAAACCTGCTTCTTCCTCTCCCACTCCCCTGCTTGTGTTCCCTCTCTTGCTGTGTCTCTCTCTGTTAAATAAATAAAATCTTAAAAAAAAAATCTCTGGCCTGCAGATTTGACTAAGAAACAGTAAAAACAGGGCCATACAGCAAGGTCTAGTCAGCCATGGGGGAAATATTTGCCTGTTTGGAAGGGAGCCTTAAGCAGAGCTCAAGAATGGTTTTCCCATGATTGTTGCCTCAGCCAGACTTTGCAAGGGAATGGCTACACATGCCCAGGCCAGTTTGAGATTAGCCATAAGTCATCATAGGACTCCTGTTTCCTGATCAAATAAAGATGGCTGCTAACTTGTGAGCAATGCAGACATAAGCTCTCTGTCCCACCAACTGCTATTACATTAAAATCTGAGGTTTCACACCCTGTTTAAGCCCAAAGCCTTGATCTTCTTCTTCATTTATTTTATTCCCAGACACCAAAATTTGTATCTCAAAGTCCCTGCCAATGAATCAAGATACTAGCACTATTATTTAGTCTTCCTAAAGCCCTTTTATCCACTCCCAAGTTTGGAATCAATTGAGAGACAACACAGAAGTCAGACAGATGCAGTTAAAGATGTTAGCTCCACTGCTGACACAGTAGATTGGAGGGAGGGTGGTTGTGGTTTGTATGTGTACTCATGATGGCCTCCTGGTAGTTCACATTGATGTAGAGACCTGAAACCCAATCCCTGACCCCACAGAGTGAACACAATCTCCCTACAGGACCTATCTGTCCCTGTAAATCCCATAAGAGGAAGCAGGAGAGAGCCTGTGTTCTCTGGTCAAAGGCAAATCAGAAAAAGATGAGTATCAGGGTGGCCACCAGGCATGCTCAGTTCATTCCCTCTGGACATGACAGGACTGATGGTCTCTCCTGCTCTGGGCAAGAGGGAAGGTCATGGGAAAGAGAGCTGGAAGTGTTCCTTGCATACTTCTGGGCAATGGAGCAGAAAATGCCTTCTACATGTGAAAATGTGAGAAATGGGGACAAGAGTGACAGAACACACATCTCAGAGGAAACACTGAAAATCTGAAAAAGGAACCATTTTAGGACCAGTCTTCCTATGACCGGACATGCAAAAAGGTGTTAGGTGCTCTGAGGGACAGCCCTTTGCTAAGTTTTACATATACGTTAAATAATTTTCTCCTTCTGACAGCCCTTACAGGAAATAAATATTAATACTTGATAGTTCAGTGATCTTGGGAAGTTTATTTAACCTGACAGAGTCCTGGTTTCTTCATCTAGGGAAGAGAAAGACATTCAAAATCATTTCCAAACCCATTGCTTTTCTCACTAAAAAAACCAAGCATCTTTCAGAGTTCTGATTCATGAAACAAACTAGATTCATAGGACTTTTCCCCTGAGCTTTCTAGTTCCAACTCAGTAATTCCTAGATGTTGTAATGACCTAGTTGCTGCCTGTGGACCATCCATTCCCTGAGGGCTGCGGGGAGGGGCGTAAAAGGCAGAGAAGTCAGCACGAGCCAAGTCTTTCACATCCCCCAAGACTCACTTTCTTGCAGAAAGCTTTCAATTCTGTGGCTGGGCCTAGTCAACATGCTGTCATGAGAAAAGTTGTTGATCTGATGTTCACTATCTCTCATTCCAAAGGCCGATAAACAACAGGAAAAGAGCGGCTATGGTTGGAAGGAAAAGAGAGTGTCAAGTTGTTTCTATTCATTTGCATTCACAAGCCTTGTCTCTCCTAATGTGTTACCTGTCAAGCCTAACAGGATGGAAGCAGACAGGTCTAATAGCTCTAAGTTACGTGTACTGGGAAAAACAAATGAAAAACAGCAAGCAAGAAGATCCAAGGAAATAAGTATCTTGGCTGCTGCTCAGTTCTTAAGCTTCCTGTCAGAGGCTGAAGAAGGTAACAAGCATTTTTATTCAACTCAGTCTAAAAGTTAGGAATTGGAGATGCCAAGATGAAGATACCATTGTAGCTCAAGGAGCTCAGATAAGAAGGGGAGGCTGAAGGTACAGCGAGGGAAGAGCAAGGATAAAATGGTTCCACATAACAGGGAAGCAGAGTCCCCCTCCCCCAGGGGTCTTGCAAGGCCCTCTGAAAGAGATAATATGGGAGCTGAGTCAGATGTTGAGCAGGAGTGAGGACGGAAGAGGAGCAGTGGGACAAACTCAGCAATGAGAGAATTTTAGACAGAGGAAATACTGTCTAACACCAAATTCAATTGCCTTGCACTGTTGTGTCACATGGTTTTCACAAAATCTCTTTGAACTCTAATAAGAAATATGTATTTGGTCTTCATTCTCCTTTCTGGCACAGAATTCCTAAAACTCTTGGAATTTCCTAACCAGTGGAAATGTCTTTTGTTATGCTAATGAGGGGACTTTTGGACTTTGCCTAAGGATGGGGGCTGGCTGCTGCCAGCAGAACCAATGCTTTGATGAGAGTGTTAGAAATTTCAGTCGCACCACTGACCCCTGCAAGGGATAGGGGGTGGAGATGGAGTCATCCCAATCAGTCATGACTAGGTAATGAAGCCTCAATAAAAACCCAGAAGGATGGGGTTCCGAGAACTTCTGGGTTGGTGACCATGTGGAGGTACTGGGAGAGTGACGTGCCTGAGAGGGCAGGGAAGTTCTGCAGCCTTCCCCACATAACTTGCTCTATGCTTCTATTCCGTGTGGCTGTTCCTTTTATATTCAACCAGTAATCCGGTAAGTAAAATGCCTTTTAGAATTCAGTGAGCTGCTCTAGCAAAGTAATGGAACCCAAGGATGGGGGGTTGTTGGAACCTCCGATCTAGAGCCAATTGGTCAGAAGCACAGATGACAACCTGGGCTTGTAACTGAAGTGGGAGGGAGGAAATGGGGGATAGTTTTATAGGACAGAGCCCTTAATCTGTAGAATCTGATGGTTTCTCTGGGTAGATAGTGCTAGAATTATGTTGAATTGTAGGACACCCAAATGGTGTCTCAATAATTACTGGTATGCAAACACTGCTCTCAACCCCAGAAACACACACACCTGTTGAAATTGGATCTGGAATCTTTAAACTGTCATGGCAACATGCTCATGAAAACATCCCTATTTCTCAGATGAGACAATGGAGGCGAGAGAGGAGAAGTGGCTTGCCCAAGTAGAAGTTGGCACACACCAGAATGAGGATTCAAATCCAGGTCAGTATAATTCCAAAGCCTAACTTTTAATAGAGGCAGGCTGTGCTGCCTTCCCAATGTGATGAGCAATAGCACAAAGGTGTGTTTGTCCATGGGTAACTACAAAGAGTGTTGTTTCTGGATTGTTATGTGGATAGCAGAGATAGCTAAACATTACATAGAAAATTTTGTATACCATGTGAAGAGGTTGGATGTTATCCTGGGGTAACAGGATATCAGATGGTTTTAAGCAGACAAATGTCATGGTCAGATGAGTTTTATGTCGATTTATTTTCTTTGGTTTCATCACAGTAACATGAAACAAGACCAGAGACAAAAAGATTGGTTAGGAAACTCTAAGGTAATCCAAAGAGAAGGTGGTGGGTGTCTAAACTAGGTGGTGAGAGATGAGATGGAAAAACTGGGGCAATTGGAGAAATAGTGGAGACCTAACAGCAGGACTGGTGGATCCAGTGGTTATAAAGAGGATGTAGCAGGGGTAGTTAAGGGGGACTCTGGGTCATTAGCTGGATTGACTGGTTGAATGTTCATGTCTCCGGTGAAACACAAAGAGAACTGTCTGAGAGAATGAGTCAACATGTTGGGTGTTATTAACTTGAGACCATGAGCCTATCTAATGCAATGGATTTCTAATTGTATTATCTATTTCCCATTTTTATATAAGCTACTTTGGATTGGTTTTGAAATGCCTCATGGTTATACCTGCCATAGCTGGATTCAGAGACTCAACCAAAGTCATAAATAATCTTTCTTTCAGCTTCTCAGCTCAAATTCCCTTTGTTACCTCTCTCCTGGTCTCCTTCATAGCAGTGTTAGTGGTTGACAACTCCAGATGGACTACCCACCCATCACCACAGCTGAAGAGGCCCCTTGCTTTTTCAACAACCATGCCAACTNCAGCTGAAGAGGCCCCTTGCTTTTTCAACAACCGTGCCAACTCCTAAAAAGGAGCTCTACACAGCCCTCATTGGGACCACGGGTCTGCCCCTGGAAAATCACCGAGTGGACCGAGGAGAACTTTGAACAACAGTTGTGGTTTATGTATCTTTCCCTCTAGTGGGAGGAATAGGGTCAGGGAAAACCCTGAGAGGAAAACGAGTTCTAGTTCCAAAGGAAGAGTTATGTTTAATAGGCCAAAGCAACAGAAATGCACGCCATGGGAAAATATCCATCTGGGGTTGACGCTACAGCTGGAATGTGGAGGAAGAGGTCAAGGTTGGAGGTAAACACTCGGAAGTCATCAGCGATGCATTAGAACGCAAGGAGAGTATAAATATTAAAACGATTACTAGGTCAAGAATGAAAGTACTCAGGGAACATCACCCTCTAACACAGGAAAAGGAAAAGGAACACATAAACTAGAAACAAAACAGAGAAGGAGGAGAACCATGTGCCAAGGAAGGTATGAACATTGTCTTTTTTCATTTAATTTTCACCACAACACATAAGGAAGGTAGAGAGTCCTCCATTTCACCAGAGGAAGAATTTAAATCTGAGCTATTTGTCTCGCCGGTGCCTAAACACAAACCTGACAGGTGGAGACGGGATTGGAGACTTTGGTCATGAGGCTCCAAACTCTGCTCTACCTCGGAGAGTGTGGAGATTCCCACTGACGATAAAAGGGCTGAGGAAGAACTCTGTCCCCAGGGGTTTTCTCCCCCCATCTGGGAGGATTGCACTTTTAAATACCTACTTGCTTCTTGGCAGTAAATATCTTTGTTCCACAAAAAACAACCCCCCCCCAAAAAAACCCACCCCAAATTAAAAACATTTCTAACCACTCTTCAGAAGAGCTTATACTTAAACATTTGCAATCTGTCCTTTATTAAGTTTGTACAGAGTCGAGAAAACGTAGAAGTATGAGAACTAAACAGACCGTTGGAAATCATCCCATAAAGGATCCAGTGATGGATTCCAAGAGGATCCAGTAAACCTTGGAATTTGAATATAAAATTGTGTTTGTGCATAAAGGGCTTCTCTTTTGGGAACAGAATCTATAGTTTTCTTTGGATTCTCAAAGAGTTATAAGAGCCCAAATACCTTAACTTTGTAGAAATGAGTCAAATCGCCTACACCCTGTAGGCCTCAAAGTCGCACCATGAGACCAGGAAACTCGGGTCTAGACCTTAGGTCTCTTGATTCCCAAAGCATGACACCTTCATGAAACCCCTGACTCTTAAGAATCCTGTGTTTGAAAGAAAGGCTTTGGCCTTGTCATCACCTATAGATTTTATGGCCAGCAAGGGTTCTTCTTGTAAAGTCATTCCTTGAAAAACAAACTGTTTTTATTAAACTCTCAAGTACAGGCACAGGGAATGTGAGGAGCAGACTGGACTATCTCAGGGACGGGAACTGCATGGAAGGGCAGGGAGAGGGGAAGGAAGAAGAGGGGGAAGGAGGCAGGAAGAAGGAGGGGGAAAAGACCTTCGATAAGGGAATCCACACCAGCTGAGGCACTGAGAGGAGAGTACAGGTGGTGTCTTGGATCACACTGTGGTCTGAGTATTTGTGTCCTCCTGAAATTCACACACTGAAACTCCAATTCCCCAAGGTGATGGTATTAGGAGGTGAATCCTTTGGGAGGTGCTTAGGTCATGAGGGTGGAGCCCTCATAATTGGGATCAATGTCTTATGAAAGAGACGCCCAGAATTCCCTAGCTCCCTTCTTTCTTAAGATTTTATGTATTTATTTAAGAGAAAGAAAGAGAGTGCACATGAGTGGGGTGAAGGACAGAGGGAGCCTAGCTCCCTTGTTTCAAGTGAAGACACACCCACGAGAGGGCCCTCAACTGACCATGCTGACATCCTGACCTCAGTCTTCCAGCCTCCAGAACTATGAGAAATTTCTGTTGCTCATAAGCCACTCAGTCTATGGTATTTCATTACAGCAGCCCAAACAGGACTAAGACAGTTCCAGCTCTCCAGAATCAGACCCTGCCCTGAGGCTTTAGGTATAAGTCATTTATTAGATGTGCTCCCAAAAGAAACTGGAAAAAGGAGGTGAGGAAGCAGGATGGGGAAGGAAGGAACCAGGCAAGCCTATGACTCCAGGCAGCATCTCTTGGACAGTGGCTAGCCTGACATGCAGAGGAACTTGAGTGTGCTAAGTCTCCGAGTTTGTTCCAATTGGAGTCCTGGAATCAGCTGTCCTTTAGGCAGCTGGGGAAGGGAAAGGGGGTGGAGGAGTCCAAACTCAGCAACTGTTGCTCTTTGCGTTCTTTGTGGGGTGGGCAAAACAAGCGGCTCAAGTAGCCCAAGGGCAGTTCTGAGAAGAAAAGAGCCAAATAGAGTCATTGAAAGAAACTGCACACCAGGAATGGGGAGACGCACAGAGAAACAGTAAAAGGCTTCCAAGGGCACCAGGGCAGAGCACTGACAGTGTCCAACACAGGAAGGGAAATGAGCCTTCATTCTTTACCAGGTACTTTTTCCTTCTCCCTTTTTCTCTCAGTTAACATCTGATCCAGGACAGAAATAACTCACTGTAGCAGCATAGATAGTTTGGGACTCCATTTGATATTCATATAGTTAAACCTGAGTTTCTGAGCCCTGGTTGAGAAGTGCTGAGTAATAATCATTTTCAAAGAATGAAATCAATACCCAGTGTTATAAAATAGATTACTATTAAGTTATGAGCAATAGAATTATTAGTAAACATTTATTGTGTACGCACCATGTTTCAGGGACAGATCCATAGTGAATTTACTTATTGATTCTTCCTAACAAACATCTAAAGTAGGTACCAGTAATATGGCTACTTTATAGGGGAGGAAACTGAAGCAGACACGGGATAAATATCATGTACAAGATCACATACATTGTAAGAGATGACGCCAGCCCTCAGACTCAGACCACCTGTTCCTGGAGCCCACGCATGCTCTTAACATCCTCACCGTGTTCTCGGGTGTTCAAGATCCTGACTTATGCCCCAAGACCAGCTGTGCTTTTACTGTATGACCCTGAGTAACTGAAAATATGAGTAAGTTATTGCTTTTAAGAAGGAGAGTATTTGGGTGCCTGGGTGGCTCAGTCGGTTAAGCCGCTGCCTTCAGCTCAGGTCATGATCCCAGGGTCCTGGGATCGAGATCCACATAGGGCTCCCTGCTCAGCGGAGAGCCTGCTTCTCCCTCTCCCTCTGCCTGTCGCTCTGCCTACTTGTGGTCTCTCTCTCTGTCAAATAAATAAATAAAATCTTAAAAAAGAAGAAGAAGAAGAAGAAGGAGAGTATTTAAGTATCCAGGTGCTCACTTGTCTTTCCTCTATAAAGATGAGGCCCCTGGAACGCCATCAGAATGGGTTGAGTTACTTATCCCCTGACACTCACTGTTCCTTCCTGGAAAAGCCGCATAATCAGAACGTTTTGAGATGACATACCAACCACTTCAGTTCCTCTCTTGGTGAAAGTGGTCTTTCCATGTTTTACAACACTCTCTACTTTAGATTCTTCTGTTGGCAAAGGAAGGCACCTTTGGAAGCGGAGTGTTCCTACCTTTCAGCCAAATTTATATTTCCTTGATGATGAGTAATGTTGAACATTTTTTCACGTATACACATTTTTTCTAAACTCTATGAGAGTAAATTGAAGACCTCAAAGTCCTTTACCCCTAAGTGTGCCCAAGTGTATTTCCTGAGAACAGGAACATTCTCTTACATAATCCCAGTATAATTATGAAGTTCAGGAAATTAAACATGAATATTTTCTCAATTTATAGTCAGTTAACATCTGTTATATACTTATTGTAACGGGTTCAGTGCTAAAAACNAATTAAACATGAATATTTTCTCAATTTATAGTCAGTTAACATCTGTTATATACTTATTGTAATGGGTTCAGTGCTAAAAACATGTGCATTGTTGGGAGGATTCGTGAAATAACATAAAACTTGGTACTTTTATTGTCCTAATGTTATATGCAAAGTGTCCCAGGCTGAGCACGTAGCTGGGAAGTGGCCAAGCTCAGGGGTGACCCCAGCCCAGTCTTTCCTCTGAGGTTGAGCTCTTAACTATTCTCCTGCCTTCCCAGGGCTCCAGTGGTTCCCTTCATGTCACCCATTTCTTTCACCTTGATCTTATTCAAATCCTACCTGACCTCTAAAGTTTAGTTCAACCCTTTCAAATAAGTCTTCATGAATTACACAGGGCAAATTTGAATTCTTCTTCGATATCCTGAGTTTTCATTTGGAAAATGAGGTTAAGGAGACAAGAAAAAAAAGGAAGGCCAAGAAAATGTTGCTCATTTTTCTAGATAGGTCTCCTAAGGCAAGGGAAAGAAAAGCAAAAATAAACTATTGGGACTATACCAAAATAAAAAGGTTTTGCACAGCAAAGGAAAACATCCACAAAACATAAGGGTAACCTACTGAATGGGAGAAGATACTCGCAGTAACATATCTGATAAGGGGTTAATATTCAATATGTATATATATATACATATAAAGAACTTATGTAACTCAACATCAAAAATCAGATTAAAAATAGGCAGATGTGAATAGACATTTTTTCTTTATTATTATTATTATCATTATTATTTGTCCCAGGAGTACAGGTCTGTGAATCATCAGGCTTACACATTTCACAGCACTCACCATAGCACAAACCCTCCCTAATGTCCATAACCCACCCACCCTATCCCTACCCTCCCACCCCCCAGTAACCCTCAGTTTGTTCTGTGAGATTAAGAGTTTTTTATGGTTTGTCTCCTTCCCCATCCCATCCTGTTTATTTTTTTTCCCTCCCTACCCCCACAACCCCCGCCCTGCTCCTCAAGTTCCTCAGAGAGATCATATTATAATTGTCTTTCTCTAATTGACTTATTTTGCTTAGCATAATACCCTCTAGTTCCATCCACATCATTGTAAATGGCAAGCTTTTGTTTCTTTTGATGGCTACATAGTATTCCATCGTATATATATATATCACATCGTCTTTATCCATTCATCTGTTGATGGACATCTAGGTTCTTTCCATAGTTTGGCCATTGTGGACATTGCTGCTATAAACATTTGGGTGCACATGCCCCTGAGGATCACTACCTTTGTATCTTTAGGGTAAATACCCAGAAGTGCAATTGGTGGGTCATAGGGTAGCTCTATTTTCTTTTCTTTTTTTTTTTTTAAGATTTTATTTATTTATTTGACACAGAGAGAGAAATTACAAGTAGGCAGAGAGGCAGGCAGAGAGACAGGGAGAGGAGGAAGCAGGCTCCCTGCTGAGCAGAGAGCCCGACGCGGGCCTCGATCCCAGGACGCTGAGATCATGACCTGAGCCGAAAGCAGAGGCTTTAACCCACTGAGCCACCCAGGCGCCCATCTATTTTCAACTTTATGAGGAACCTCCATACTGTTTTCCAGAGTGGCTGCACCAGCTTGCATTCCCACCAACAGAATAGGAGGGTTCCCCTTTCTCCGCATCCTCACCAACATCTGTCGTTTCCTGACCTGTTGATTTTAGCTATTCTGACTGGTGTGAGGTGGTATCTCACTGTGGTTTTGATTTGTATTTCCCTGATGCTGAGTGATGTTCAGCACTTTCTCACGTGTGAATAGACATTTTTCCTTAAGACGTACAAATGGCTAATTGACATATAAAGATGCTTAACATCAATCCTCATCAGAGAAATACAAACCAAAACCACAGTGAAATATCAATTTAAATCTCTCAGAATGGTTAGTATCGAAAAGATAAGAAATAACAAGTGTTTGGGGAGATGTGGAGAAAAGGGAACTCTTATGCACTGTTGGTGGGAATGTGCAGCCTCTGGAAAATGTAAGGAGCATCCTCAAAACTAAAAAAAAAAGAATTACTATATGATCCAGTAACTAATTACACTTCTAGGTATTTACCCAAAGAAAACAAAAACACTAACTTGAAAATATATATGCACCCCTATGTCTTGAGAGCTTGTTTGGAGGTTCTAGCAGGGGAGCGCAGCTACTCATATACCCTTGACCGAAGAACGGTCCTCTCCTCTATCGGGGAAGGTCGTCCTCTTCGACAGAGCGCATAGTTTCGGGAGGGACGCACATGGAGCAGTGAGGGAGGAAGGGGACACTCGCCTAGCCAGGCAGATCAGCCGAATCAACCCTGGCGATCAATGGGGTGACAGATGTCGCAGCCAGATCGCCCTCACATCTGATGCACCCCTATGTCTATCGCAGCATTATTTACAATAACCGAGATATGAAAGGAGCCTACACATTCACCAATAGATGAATGGGATAAAGTAAATGTGAGACACACACAGAATGGAATATTACTCAGCCATAAAAAATGAGATCTTGTCCTTTGCAACAACATGAATGAACCGAGAGGGTACTATGCTAAGTGAAATAAGCCAGACAGAGAAAGACAAATACTACACGAATACATGTATATGTGGAATCTAAAAACCAAATGAACAAAAACAAACAGACCCTTAAATTCGGAGAACTGGTGGTTGTGTAGGGGTTTGGGTGAAATAGATTATGGAGATTAGTAGGTATACACTTCCAGTTCTAAAAGAAATAACTTACAAGTGAAAAGTACAGCATAGAGAATACAGTAATAAATATTGTACTAATGTTCAGTGACAGATGGTGACTATATGTATCATGGTGAGCACTAATGTATAGGATTATTGAATCGATGTTGTACATCTGAAACTAACGTATCATCATATATTAATTGTACTTCACTAAAATTAAAAAAAAAAAAAACTGCCTACCACCCAAAAAAAGAAAAGAAAGGAAGCAAATGATTTTTAAGGACTCTCTTCTGGGAATTGAATCCCCGATAGTTCCTACACTTATACACCAGATGGCAGTGTTCAATTAGTCAAAAGAAAAATCCCAGGATAAGGACTTGCTGTATAAGATAAAGGCATTTAACTATTTCTAAATTGTTCTCAGACTCCTCAGAGCTTCTTGGAGTTACTTTGGAAGCTATGAACAGTCCTAAGTGGTTCTACTATATTCTGACAGTCTTGAGACTAGGGGACATGTGGATTGACTTCCCATCGGTGATGGAAAACTCATCACCATCAAGTGTGAAAGGAAATTCCGGGAGAATGTAAGTGGCTGGCCCAGGATTAGGACCCAGGTTTTCTGGCTTATAGTTGAGTGTCCACAGCATTATACTTATATGAATTAAGGAATATTAAAGATTATTTTTTCTTGCAATCTTCCTCTTAGACAAGAAACCCTTCTTGCCCATTGGCCCACATTCTTGCCCAAGTCTTCCCACACCTCCACTGTACCTTCCCTGTTGCTAAAGTATCTCAACATAACTGTTCCCAAGGCAGTCTGATGACAACAGGTGGATGCAAGCAGAAGGAACAAACCCAGGAAAACCAGAGAGAAGTCAAGTCCTGTAAGAGTAGTTATTTTCAAGAGTTACTTCTGAGAATGTGAGGCTCCCTTTATGAAATGGATTCTATTTTTCTACTGACCTGCTAGCATTTTTTTTTTTTTTACATTTTCAAACTGTTGATCTAGGAGTCAAAATATCCATCCCTGCCTTTTCATACTCAGAGTTGGTACAGTACCACTTCACAAAAATCTCGTAAATGTTTCTGTCCATTCACCACCATCCTTTTTCCTGGGTTTATCATATGTATTACCTCGACCTGTATTATAAACCTCATAAGACAATGACATAATTTTTGCTCTGAACAGTCCTATGTATTTTAGAGAAGCTAAAAATTAGGCTTTAATATTTAAATATTAATCATTCCCAGCAACATTCTTTATTCCTTCCTGGAGATTTAAGTTCTCCTCCAGTATTCTTTCTCTTCAATCTGAAGAAATTAGCATTTCTTGTATTGTTGTAGTAAAGGAACGTGACAACAAATTCTCTTTTATCTGAAGAGGTCTTTATTTTACTTCCATCTTGGAAGGAGACTTGTTCAATATGGAAATCTAGGTTGACAGTTGTTTCTTGCAGTACTTTTAGATGATGGTCCCTTGTCTGTAGGTCTCTATCATTTCGGATAAGCCAGTAATAATGTGAATCCTTGATCCTTATGATACATTTTTCTCTGTATCCTTACAAAATTCTTTTTATCTTTGGGGTTCAGTAAAGATGTGCCTAGCCATGGTTTTCATGTATTTATCCTACCTATGGTTTGCTGAACTTCTTAGACTTGTGCATTTGCATCTTTCCCAAAATTTGAAAAAAACAAAAAACAAAAAACAAAAAACAAAAAAACTGGCCATCATTTCTTCAAATATTTTTCTGGCCAGTTCATGCTCTCCTCTGTAATACTTCTAGAATTACAATTAATCCTACAATATCTCTTGACATTATTCCACAAGTTCCTAAGGCTCCCCATTTTTCTCCAATATTTTTCTCGATTTTTGAACTGTATAATTTGAAAACTATATCGTATTTTTAATTGTATAATTTGAAAACATTAATTTATATATATTCTATTGCTCTTAGAATCTAAGTTTTCAACTCCTTCCAACAAATATACTTAGAGCAAGAAGCACTAACAGAAATTCTCCATCATGAATTCTTTTTCATTTTGGATTTATCATATCTGAGAGGAAACCTGCCTATGTACAGAACTCCTTAGCACTGGACATGGATGGGGCTTGGAGTGCCTCATGCAATACACCCTATTGGATACTACCCGCCCCCCCCCCATCTTCCTGTGTTCCTTGGAAAAAAGAAAAGAAAAAAGAAAAAAAACCTGGAGATTTGGAGATTTCTATTAAATGCACAAGAGATCACTGAATAAAGCTGAGAAATGGAAGGCACTTGTAACTCTAGCAAGACCTTCACCAGCACAGGAGAGCCTTTTACCTTCCTAGGAGGACCGTGCTCAAATGACAAGAACCCTGTCTTGGTTCCAGTTGCTCTGGGAGGAAAAAAGTCCTTTAACTTAGCTCCATCTGGACAGAAGTGTTGGCCCCAACTCTCCATATCCAGGAGAGGAGGAGGAGGAGGAAAAGGAACAGAGGGGGAGCGAGTGTATGGAATCCAGACAAGGGCACTTTCCAGGCTTACACTGTCAGGAGGGCGGGAGGGGACGGAGGAACGTGGGGCACAAGGGAATAGCCAAGCTACTCCTGGGGGTCCTTTGTTGGGTGGGAGCGACAGTCCTGGTGATTCAGGCCTTAAGGACAGAACACTGCTGTGGGTTTGAAGAATGCTTAGAGGGTAGATGAACAGGAAGAAATGGCCCTGGGAGACTAGGAATCACAGCAGCTCTGATCACCTGGCAGAAGTGGGCTGTATTCACCCTGATAGCCCTGGATATGGTCCTTCTCCGACGTGGGCTCCTGTGTGCTCACACCACCCTGACTAGGGCCCAAGACTCTAGACACAGAGTCTGCACTACACTGACACGGAAGGCCGGGCAGGGGTCCACACGGACAACTGTGGAAGCGAGGAAAAAGGTGTTTGAGGGACACAGAGGTACTATGGGTACCTGAGGAGCTACTACTGACCATTTCCTTTTTCAGTGACTGAAAGAAGACTTCCAGGGGCTTAGGGATCTGTCCACCTGTGACAAAAACATACTACTTAAAAATGGGGGGAGGGAGGAGGAGAGGGACCCTCATTAAAGTTTTTAAATTACTGTTTCAAAACACAGAGAAGTAGAGGAAGTTATTATAATGCATTATTGTTGACATTTTCCTGTCTTTATTTAAAATTTTATAAGACATGGAAAGGTACTGATAAGATACTCCCTTCCCTCACCCCTCTGCCTCACCACAGCCAGGCTGGCACATGCTCTTGGGGTTATTTTAGATATAAAATGTATGTGAGCCATGTTCCATTTAGTAAGTTTCAAGCTTCTCATAGCCCTTTTTCCCCCTTTTGGTGCAAGTTAATGGAATTGCTTTGAAACTCACTAAGCACCTCTCCTTTTTAAAGTTTCTGCATGAGAAAAGGGAAGATCCAGTTTGGGCTTGAACCCCTCGACATCCCTGCTGAGCTACTGAATAAAAAACAAAGATATGCAAATGACATTAGGCCTGGTATTAGTGATCCTGAAAGCTTGTAAGAACTCTTCCTTTGAGTTCTTTAAAAGGGAGTTACTTTGGAAAAGGAGTGAAGATCATGAGGTAAAAACAAAACAATTACATTTAATTCAAGTCCACGTGACACAATAAACCATTTGATAATTCAAACTGTCAGTGAATTGGGGGTTTAAAAGAGAATCAGGGAGAAAACATAACTATCGTTGCGAAACAAAAATGCAAAAACGTTTTAGATTTTATTTCATGCAAGACTTCAGATTAAAAAAAAAAGGAAGAAAGAAACTACCTTACTTATTGTATTACAAACACTGGGTTAGGACTGCATGTGCATCTGTATTTACAGATTATATAGACATACATTAAAGTTAACATTTAAGAAAAAATAATTGTCTCCAATGGAGTAGAGAGGGCTGGTAAATCAGAAAAAAGAAATTAGTCTTGATAAATGTGCTTTACCCAGGAGGTACAATTTACTTGAAAAGTGATGCTTTGGGTATGTTTCTCCCTCACAGACTCTTGAATTTTTCTTTTGGGGATGTTGGGTTTAATTTCCAACAGGGAACGCACATAAACATGAAATTCCAAAAACACGCAAAATAAAGTATATAGGTCCTTCCCAACCTAGGAGAAGGGGGTAGGGAACAGGACGTCAAAGGGAAGGAAGAGAATTCACCAGAAGATGAGGAGTAAATGTTTGGTAAACAAACGTTTGTTGACCCATCCAGGAAGCTTGGGACACAGAGAGGAATTTTAACAAACAGACTTGCTTGTTTCCTCCATCTTCCACCTCTAGTTCCTATTAAAATGTCTATGATGACAGTTCCCTTCCGGAAGCAGGTCTTCTATATAAATTCTTTTAGGCAGTTAGGGAGAAGGTCAGAGTTTCTTCCTGAGTCTTTGGGGACTTGATTTTTTTCAGTTTAAAATAATGCGCATGCCAAAAAGGCAACTCCTCTGAACCCCTACAGGGCCTAAGTTACTGAACTCAGAAATCAAAGGAGTAACAAAAAGAAAGAAGGCACGCAGATTCAGCAAGTCATGCCTGACTTCAGTGCATTGGGGAAGGGAAGGTAGTCAAGGTGGGAACGCACTCAAGGGAGCCATTCCTGAAAGGAACAGAAGAGGGGAGGGAACCTTCAGGCACACACACCACTACAAGGAAAGATGTTCTGCAAGCAGATGCTAACCAAAGCCTGGAATGCTCAGAGGCAGAATTAATACACACAGCTGTGAGACAAGAATGTCGAAGGACCTGGTAGTATTGGGGAGAGGGAGAGTTATAGGCCATAGACCCCAGATTAAAAATTGTGGTAGGGTAGTACTTCCCTGATCTACCATTAAAGGACCATGCAGCAAACACCCAAAATATGATTATAAGAATTCAAGCAAAATCTGCTCTTGGATGCTGATGTGGGAAAAAAAGAGTTTTCAAGAATATCACTCAAACCAAGACTGGGATGGAAGCAATGTCATGCTGGAGCTGCATCCCAGCTGAGTGTGCAAGGCGACACTGAGATCCCACCATCAGACAGGGTGGGAGAGTTTACCCAATACAAACAGTACAAACCAGAACTTTTTTCCCCTGGAGAACTGCATTTACCAGCACACTATTGAATGAAAAGTCTTGAAATTTTTATGTTTCTGGTAAAAGCCAGAACTTTTTTTCTTAGAAAGTACTCCAAAGATCAGTTTGGTAACTTGACAATTTTTAAAGCTGAACATGGTCATAAAAATAGGATCAAATAGACAGACCATGAAAGACTCTTGACTCTGGGAAACAAATTGAGGGTTGTGGGAAGGGGAGGTGGGTAGGGGGAAGGGGTAACTGGGGGATGGGCATTAAAGAGGGCAAATGATGTGATAAACGCTGGGTGTTATATGCAACTGATGAATCAAATGGTGTACTACAGTTGACTAATTTAATTTAAATTAAAAAATAGGATTAAATTTATCATGGGGGGATGCTAAAACCTGGGAACAAATGATTTTTAAAGAGATCCAATAAAAGAGAACAGTCAATGCTATTAAGGTAATCATTTTCTATAGTTAGATTTGGCAACACACCATCACATGTATCGATTATAGGGTTAAGACTTTAGATGGTCCCAATGTTGGAATCCCTTAATTGTTAGTATCTGTATGTCAATAAAAGTAAAATGACTTCTCTGGAAGACCCATTTACTGGAAAGGTGTCACTGTGTTTGAACATAAATTGCCCCTAGAAGACCTGGCTGGGAAGATGGTGGCAGAGTAGGAGGACCCTAGGCTCACCTTGACCCATGAATACAACTAGATAATTATTAAACCAACCTATATACTCTGGAAATCAGTCTGAAGACAGGAAGAACAAACTCCACAACTAACAGTACGGAAGAGGCCACACAGAATCAGGTAGCAAGTGTGGAAAAGTGGTTTCAGAGAGAGACGAAGCATGGCCACTGTGGTGGGGAGTGAGCCACAGTAGCCTATAAGGGTGAGAGACAGACTAGCACACAAGAATGCAGGGTGAGGAGAGGAACTAATAATACCCAAACAACTGACCGGAGGGTGAGAGGGCAAGATTTTCCTAAATTATTACAATCAGTGAGGCCGAAAGCCTGGAGTTTTAAAGGCCAGCATGCTTGGTTCTGGGAGAGCTCAGAGGGCACTGGGGCTGCTCTTGGAGAGTAGGCAGGCAAACATCCCACAGACATACAGTGCAGAAACAGTGATCTGAAGAGCACCTAGGGCACGCGATGGGGAGGTTATTTGCTTATCTTGGGAGTGTGTCCCAGAGAGGCAGCATTCAGAGAGACCCCTCCGGGAACAAAGGCACTGTCAGGTGCCATTTCCCTCCCCTGGCCCTCAGCATAAAAACGGGGCCAACTGCGGGAAACAGGGCAGCACCAATGCTCACTACCTAACTTGCTTACACCAAGCCCCACCCCTTACCCCCACACTCCAGAAGAACTGCCCTTCCTAGTCATGTTTGCCTTAGTCCCACCATTGTGGGCCCCCACCCCCAGCAGACCAGCCCAAATCCCCACCAATACTGCATCTCCCAAACCGGGAGTTTTGTGAGGCCTTGGTGCTGGCAGCAGCAACAGATTTCATTTCACAAGCAGACCAGAGCACCTAGTTAAAATGTGCCAAATTCAGGCCAGGAGCCAAACACTGCCCACAGTGGGCAAAGAGAGCCTCTGCAGCTGACTGCCCTGAAGGAAAAGTGGCTAGGACAAAAGAACAGAGCACATGTAGCACACATTGGAGACATTCTGGGAAATGTCATTCCTGGAAATGCCTGGGAATGCCATTCTGGGGAACAGAGGAAATTACTACACTGCAGGGCACTACTAGACCTCTTCTTCAAAAGGCAGGAGATGTAGCCAACTTTCATAACGCAGAAATAGGCACAGAGACTTAGATAAAATGAGAAGACAGAGGAATTTGTCCCAAATGAGAGAACAGGATAAGACCACAGCCAGAGATCTAAGCAAAATAGGAAATAAATATAAGTAACATGCCTGATGGAGAATTATTTTTTAAGATTTATTTATTTGAGAGAGAGAGAGAGCACATGATCAGGGGGGTGGGGTTGGGGGCAGAGGAGAAGCAGACTCCCTGCTTCTAGCCCAGCAATGAGGCTCGATCCCAGGACCCTGAGATCATGACCTGAGTAGAAGGCAGACACTTAGCTGAGTGACCCAGGCACCCCCTGATAGAGAATTTAAAGCCCTGATCATAAGGATAGTAACAGGACTTGAGAAAAAAGTGGGGGACACCAATGAGATCATTAACACAGAGATAAGGAGTAACATACCAGAGATAAAGGGCTCAATAAATGAAATGAGAAACATACCTAATGGAATAAATAGCAGGCTGGGAGAAGCAGAGGAACAAATTAATGATCTAAAGACAGTAATGGAAAGTAATCAAGCTGAACAAAGGAAAGAAAAAAGAATTATGCAAACAAGAATAGACACGGGGAACTTAGTGACTCGATCAAACATAATAACACTCATTTTATAGGAATCCCAGAAGAAGAGAGAAAAGGGGGCAGATAATTTGAAGAAATAATAGCTGAAAACTTCCCTAATCTAGGGAAGGAAACATATCTAGATCCAGAAGGCACAGAGAATGCCCAACAAAATCAACAAAAGCAGACCCACACCAAGACATAGTGTAAGTAAAATGGCAAAATAGAGTATTAGAGAAAAAAATACTAAAAGCAGCAAGACAAAAGAAGATATTACATATAAAAGAAACTCGGTAAGGCTATCAATAGATTTTAGAGCAGAAACACTCCAAGCCAAAAAGGAGTGGCATTCTATATTCATAGCACATGGGACATCTGGGTGACTCAGCCATTTAAGCAGCAGCCTTTGGCTCAGGTCATGATCCTAGGATTCTGGGGTGGAGCCCTTCATTGGGCTTCCTGCTTGGTAGGGGGAGCCTGCTTCTCTGACTGCAGCAACCCCCACTTGTGCACACGTGCATTCTCTCTCTGATACATCAGTCAATTAAAGGGCTGAATGGGAAATATCTGCAGCCAAGAACAGAAGGAGAGATAAAGAGCTTCCCAGACAAACAGAAACTAAAGGAGTTTATGACTGCTAAACCAGCCCTGCAAGATATATTAAAAGGAACTCTTTGGGTGGAAAGGTTAAAAATGAAAGCATTAGGTATGAAACACAAAAGCCATAAAAATGAATATTTTGTAAAAAAATCAGTCAAGGAATTCACAAATAAAAAGATGTAAAATATGACACCATATACCTAAAACATGGAAAGGAGTGAAGGATAGGTTCAAACTTAAACCACAGTCAACTTAATATAGACAGCTATATGCAGAAGAGGTTATATACAAACCTAGCAGTAACCACAAATCATAAACCGCTAATAAATATGCAAAGAATAAAGAGAAAGAAATCCAAATATGTCACTAAAGGAAATCAGCAAATTACGAATAAGAGAAACACAAGAAAAGATCAGAGAAAATCTTCAGTGTAACAAACACAAGTAATAAAATGGCAAATATTTATCAATAATTACTGTGAATGTAAATGAACTGAATGCTTCAATCAAAAGATATTGATACAGTGATAGAATGGATTAAAAAAAAAACACAAGACCCACCTATATGCTGCCTTATTTATTTTTTTAGGAGAGTGAAATTAACCTCTTTAATATTAGAATGGTGAATACAAATACATGTACAAATACCATTACAATGGTGAATACAAATACAAAAACTGTAGAATGCCCACCTCCAAGAGCAGACTACAAGGATCATTTTAGACCTAAAGACACCTGCAGATTGAAAGTGAGGAGATGAGAAAACATTTATCATGCAAATGAATGTCAAAAGAAATCTGGAGTAGCAATACTTACATTGGACAAAATAGACTTTAAAACAAATACTGTAAAGAGAGACAAAGGGGAACACTATAATAAAGAGGACAATCAAAAAAGAAAATATAACAATTGCAAATATTTATGCACCCAACATGGGAACACCAAATACACAAAACAGTTAATAACAAACAAAGGAACTACTCAATAATAATACAATAATAGTAGGGGACTTTAACGCCCCACTACATCAATGGACATATCAGCAAGACAGAAAATCAACAAGGAAGCAATGGCTTTGAACGATACCCTGGACTAGAAGGATTTAACAGATATATTCAGAACATTCCATCCTAAAACAAAATACGTATTCTCTTCAAGTGCACAAAGAACATTCTCCAGAATAGATCACATATTAGGCCACAAAACAAGCCTTAACAAATTGAAAATGATGGAAGTCATACCATTCATCTTTTCTGACAATGCTATGAAACTAGAAGTCACCACAAGAAAAATATGGAAAGACCACAAATACAGGAAGCTTAAATAACAAGGTACTAAACAATGAATGGGTCCACCAGGAAATAAAAGAAATTAAAAAGTACAGAGAAACAAGTAAAAATGAAAGCTCAATGGTCCAAAACCTTTAGGATGCAGCAAAAGCAGTTCTAAGAAGGAAGTTTATAGCAATACAGGCCTACCTCAAGAAGGAAGGAAAATCTCAAACAACCTAAACTTACACCTAAAGGAGCTAGGAAAAAAACAACAAAACCTAAAACCAGCAGAAGGAAATAATAAAGGGGGACCTAAAACAAAAACAAAAACAAAACAAAACAAACAGTAGCACAAATCAGTGAAACCCAGAGTTGGTTCTTAGGGGGAAAAAAAATCAATAAAATTGATAAATCTCTAGCCAAACTTTTCAAGAAAAAAAAGTGAAAGGACCCAAATAAATAAAATGACAAATGAGAGAGGAGAAATAACGCCACAAAAATACAAACAATTATAAGAGAATATTATGAAAAACTGCATGTCAAAATATTGGACAACTTAGAAGAAATGGATGAATTCCTAGGAACATATAACCTACCAAAACTGAAATAGGAAGAAACAGAAAATTTGAACAGACCCATTACCAGCAGAGAAATTGAATCAATAATCAAAAAAATGTGGAAGTAGCCCAAGTGTCCATTGACTGATCAGTATTACTCAGTCATGAAAAAGAATGAGATCTTGCCATTTATAATGATATGGATAGAGCTAGAGAGTAAAATATGAAGCAAAATAAATCAGAGAAAGATGAATACATGGGATTTCACTCATATATGGAATTTAAGAAACAAAACAAATGAGCAAAAGGAGAAAGAGACAAACCAAGAACTGTTTCTTAACTCTTAACCATAGAGAACAAACTGATGGTTATCAGAGGGGAGGTGGGTGGAGGAATGGGTGCTGTAGGGGATGGAAGATTGGGGAATGTACTTGTCATGATGAGTGTTTGTCTGACCTGCCACAAATAAAAAACAAATTGCCTCTAGTCATGACCCACGGGTTTTCATGAAAAATTCCTGAAACCTGCTAAAATGTAGCTGCACATTTTAGAACATCTCTCCTGTGGCCACCTGTGGGATTGTGTGCATGCAGCAGCAAAGGCTGCAGCAGCAGCCTCTCCGTTCCCTCCTGCTTTAGAGGACCCACATTTTCCTCAGCGATAAGGCAATGCCCTTGGAGTTACCTTTCATTGCTGTTTTCTCACAAATGGTCAGTGAAGCTGACCATGCAATCTTGCAAAAGAAATTTTGTGGGGAGATTGAGCTAGCCGCTTAATCAGGGACAGCTCCTACAGCAAGAAACAAGCACGACAAATAGCAATTACTAAATGGGTTCTTAAGTAACTCTAGTTCCTCGTTCTCAAAAAAATACTCTACTCAAAAACTATAATTGGCCAGGAAAAATTCCTGAGTTTTTTCCTAAGACAAGGTGTGGCCTTGAGAAAATCTTGAGTACTGATGCCAGCGAATCTTTGTCAGAAGGAAAGTCACCACTTAATATGGTCAAAAGAATAAAAAAAAAATTTTAGTTGAAAAATGTAAACACATACAATAGAACACTATAGAATAGAACCCCATGAATCCATCATCAGCTACAGTATTTTTCATCCTATGCCTAATAATCTTATTTCATCTCATTCTCACCCACTCCCCAACTCCACTGCTGGGTTATTTCAAAGCAAATTCCAAAAGATGAAGGAAGAGTAGGGACCTCGTTTCATCTGGTCCCTTGAATTTCTCGAGACATGTGAAAAACAAACAAAAGAAAATGCTTCTATCTTCATTAAATGTTAGTTGAAAAATAAAGCAAATTCCAGAAGCACACCATTCTACCTGCAAATTTGCTATTACATAGGTCCAAAAAAATAAGGGCCTTAAAAAAATAAGCCTGAAGATATAACTAAAATGTCTTAACAGTTCCTTAATATTGTTAAAAAGAAAACCATAGACCCAAAAGGTTGTCACTTAGGCCAAGTCACCAAAGCAGGGCTTAATACCTAAACTGCTTGTACTTTCAATCTTCCATAGATATGCAATCTTAACTGGCCAGTCAGGAATTTTCTGGTCAACGCCAATGAGGTCATCTCTCAGAAGAGGAGAATGCAATGGGGTGAGGGGGCAGGAGAGGGAAGGCAAATAGCTAAGCAGAGATCAGGTCTCAGGTCTGGCCCCACAAAGTTGATTCTTCTTTCAGGCAAGGGGCCAGCCTTTAGCTAGCTGCCCCATGTCAATTCCTGGCTACGGGTTCCCTGAGTGGGTGGGCAAGGTAACCTCCCCAGCATGAATTCACTTCTGCCCATAGGCAATTCTCCTAGGAAGGGGCTGCAGAGAACCTTTGTAGCCAATGGTCCCAGCAGCAGATTTAAAGATCAGGAAGGACACCAAGAGCATTCTCTCTCTTTGTCTGGGTTTCCTGAAAACTGTACTTAAATCTAGAGGCTTAATCCAGATCAGGTTTTATTTTTTAAAAGACTGTGTGCTTCCTCTTGTGGCAGGGCACTTTGTATCCCCTTATCTTATAAAACCTTTAATGTACCTCTCAGGATTACTCTTTCTGCCAAAAGCAGATTTAACCACTTTCACATTGTGAGATAAGTTGGCTTAACAAAGAGAGTAAGGTTTCATTTAGTTTAACAGTGTGTATGCTTTTCACGTGTAATTTATAACTCATTATAATCCACATGAGTGTACAGTATTTGTCTGGGAAAATCTGTTTTCCAGCAGAGGTGGAAAAATGAGTGCATTCTTTTAGGTTTTTCCAGATGCCTAGCTGGGAAAATTCAATTGAAACTGGCTTAAATAAAAGAAAATCATTAAGCCCTTCACTTAACTGCACAGTCTGGGATAAAGTCTGAAATGTAGCTAGATCCAAGCCCTCCAAGGTGTCAAGAGCAATTTTTACTAGCTCCATACTGGGTTTCATTTTCTCTGTGGATGCAGTGTTAACCAGAATCACTCTGTGGCCTTCAACACCATTAGGTTTACATCTTATGCTCTCTTTAGTCCCAGTAGATTGGGTGTCACTCGGCTTGGAAATCTGGTAGGAATTGAATTCTGTTGCTTGTGATTTAGGTCTCAGACTACAATAAGGTATGATGGTATTATCAAATCACCCTCATGAGAATCACATACCCAGTACCAACAATTTCAATGATAAGAATGACCACAAGGCACAAGCCAAACAAGGAAATCCTGCCACTTTAGGACATTCTCTGGCCAAGATTTGACAGCTGAGGTCTCTGAATGATGTGTACACTCACATAACTTACACAAAAAGGGACTGCTGTATCATGAGAGGTCCATTTTAAACTGCAATATTTAAGCAGCCTTCATGATGTGGCAGAGGAATCCCTACCACATAAACCCCAAAATTCCCATTTTGTTTAGAATAAGCAATTTTAGATAGTCTATGGAATACTTTTATCAGGACATTACCCAAGGAATTGCCTACCAAAAACTGTTGGTATTTTGCCAGGTCCATCATTAGGATGTTTACAAAGATCTGAAGAGTGAACCATTCTTTCTAGAGGTGTTCCCCATTACACAGAATGCATTGCAGACCTGCTTATAACCATTTCTTTCTATTGGGCCCATTGCTATGACCAGGGGGTAAGATTACCTGCTTGAGGAAACCCTGGACTACAGAAGAGGGTGATATTACCAGAAAGAGGAGCACCACCATGTCCTAACAAGGATCCAGGAAGCCTCAGAATACAGACAGATTTTCTAAGAACTTTCCTGTTTTGTCACAAAGATTTGAAGAAGACACAGGTACTAAACGCTCAAGGATCTAAACAGCTTAGAAAGGCACTGTGAAGCACACTATTGATGTGGCTAGTGGAGCCCACGGTCATGGGCTCTCTCCTGCATCTCGCTTACTGTAGGTCTGTCTTATGCTGTTCATGAAACTGTAACAGAATCTAGTTCCAGTGAATCCAATGTACCATAAACCCTCAGAGATACTCCCAGAGGTTCTGGGGCAGGGGGCATACCCAGAATACATATCTATCCTTGTGACTACAAACCACTGCCCCCTCTAGGATTCAAGGGCCCCAAAGTGTAAGCTTACTACCACCTAGATAGTTGGTTTCCTTGAGAAATAGTCCCAGAGTGGGGGCTGGGGGGGGGGGGGGATCAGCATCAGTCTCCATTCCTGGCAGGTTGGACAATCAGTGGTAGCAATTGCTACATCAGCCTTGGGAAGGGGAAGCCCATGTGGTTGGGTCCATCCACAGATTCCACCTTTGCCACCAGGGTCACTTTGTTCATGTGCTCATGTTGCCTGCATTGGAGGAGCCAAAGACACAGGCTGCCTGATGTTAACTTGCTGAGTCATTTTGTCTTCTTTCTGTGGAGTATTAACATGGGTGTCAAAATGTTATGTCCTTTGACATTCCCCTACCCTAGACCTGCTTGTCCTTGATTTTCCAATCTTTCTGTATTTAGGCCTCTGCCCAGATGACTAGGCCATATGCCATTGCTCAGGAGTCTGTATATAGCCTCAGACCACTTCTTCACAAAGTGGATATTCACTTCACAAAGTGAATCCAAGTATGTCACCTAAGAAGCAGAGCTGCTTGGACCCTAGCCTGGATCTCCTACGGAGCCCATTCCTGCTCTGGGTCCCACTCAAAGCTGGCAGCCTTTCAGGTCACCCTATATGTGTGTTGGGAGAGTACTCACGGGGGTGTAATAACTTTTCTCTGAAGGCCAAAAGGTCACCCAGTCATTGTCCTTCCTTCTTTGTGATGGGATGTAAAAGATGCAAGTATTTATTTCAGATAGTATGGTGGTCAATAAGGGTCCTACTCAGATCTCCTTCAAGAGGCCCTGCTGCAGGAAAAACATGAAAGGCCGAGATCCTGCCTAGTTGGGTCCACGAGGCCTGCACTCATGTTGAGGCCGTGTTTGCCTCCCGCTGCTCCCAGCCAGTGACAGCTCAGTGATAAGCTAGCGCCGCCCCTTCCCAATCCACCTTCCCACTCTCCAGTTTCATAGGTATTACATCGACATGGAGGATCACAGCAGCTCCTCACCTTCTCCCACTTCTTCCTCTCTTTCACAGGTATTTCTCCTAATAAATCTCTTACACATACAGTCCCATTTTGGTGTTTGCTTCTCAGACCACAGACTGACATGGTTGAGATATTCTGGTGTGTCTCTGACTAGTAGGCCCCTTCAGCAGGGGTCTGTGACTAATGTGGATTGAATCTTCACAAATATTACCTTCTGTCTTCTGAGTGCACGCATATCATTCAAGGCCATGAATGCGTTAACTGCTTCTAGCCTGTGGGTCAGCATGACCATGGGAGGACATCCAGACAGTCCCGATCTCTTCATCTTATGAAAAGATTGGAGAGCTTACATGAACTTGAGGTGAAACGATACATGTAAACTGTTGTCCAAATGTTAGTAACCCACAGCCCATAGGTCAAGTCTGGCTTCCCGTGTGTTTTTATAAAGTTTTATTCAGACACAGTCACACTCATTTTTTGAAACGTGTGAACTGTGGCTACTTTGGCACTACAACATATGGTTGTGACAGACTATAAAACTGGCAATGTTTACTATCTGGACCTTTATAGGAAGTTTGCCAGCCCCTGGCATTGTCCATTCCATAAGAATATTTTTTTCTGAAAAGGAAAAAACATGACCTTGCCAAATCAATGGCTGCATACCATGTATCTAAAGCCATGTTAATTTGTTTTATTACAGAGGGGCTCCTGGGAGGCTCAGTTGGTTAAGTGACTGCCTTCAGCTCAGGTCATGATCCCGGAGTCCTGGGATCGAGTCCCACATCGGGCTCCCAGCTCCATGGGGAGTCTGCTTCTCCCTCTGCCCTTCTCCTCTCTCATGCTCTCTCTCACTCTCTGTCTCTCAAATAAACAAATAAAATCTTTAAAAAAAATAAAATAAAAAATGGGCTCCTATTTGGTTGAACTTGTGGCAGTTTACAATCATCCTCTAGAACATTTTTTTTAGGAGCCAGAATGATAAATTATATGGAAACATGACAGAGACCACCCCTTCAGCATCCTTTAGATCTTGGTATATCAAACAATATTGTACTACAGGGCAAGTGTGGCTGCATGGTGGAAACTGTGTTAACATTATCTGCAGCCAAGGAGAACCCCAGAGGCATGAGAGGTAAAGGTTATCTGTTAATAGCAGCCCTAGCATCTAAGACAAATCCTTCCTTGAGTGTGGATCTGGGCAGTGCATTTCTGTCCATCATAGTCGCCTAAAGCCAAATAAGCTGGAGATGCCAAACTGCCATGGAAGATTGAAGAAAGGGTCCAAAGTCTCAGATATGTAGAAATTTTAGAATAGATTCTTCATGTGAAAGCAGTTCTACAAAGTCTTCCTTGTAACCAGGCTTGTTTCTAGGAGGACCTAGAGATTACTCTCTCTCTAAAGCAGTAAGGAATACACTGGAATATGGAATTGACACCACTAAGTGACTCATGGTGACCACCCTCTGTGGGATATGCTACAGTGGGACTGTGCCTGAGTGCATGAAGAGGATATACCATCCAAGCATTGGTAGAGACATGTGGTGACATGTAATGATCAGAGGCAAGATAGATATAATTACCATAACAGGGAACACAAGATCCTTGAGCCACAAAGATCTGTGGCAATAACCTCTGTTCTACGGTGAACCTAAGGGTAAGATAGATGGGCCCCTACAGGTGACAGTTGACCTGTATAACCACACAAAATTAAGAGCTCGTGAGAGAGGAAGACAGCCCAGAAAGGATCATTATAATCCCTTATCTAATTTCCAGTTAGAGGCCCAGTCCTTTAGGGAAAAGAAGGTTCTGCAAGCCACAGAAAATATATCCAATAAAAATTCTCCAAATTCTTTCCCAGACCTTCAGCCTAATGAGCAATATTTTCTAGCCTACTAGGAAAGGATTTAATATTCGTTGGCCATAGGAACAATAACTATCAGAACCGGTTTTAAACCCAGCTCAATTGGTCAATAACAATTTTACACCAGGAACCACACTTGTATAGGCCAGCCAATCAATGGTAGTCCCATGGTTCTGAAAAGTCAGCCCATGAGCATCCTTCTGAAAGTCTGCCAACCACCAAACCCTTTCCAACCCCTGCGTAAGATCAGCTCTTGCTGGTTGTGGAGACACTGTGCTTTATAGGTACAGCTCTGCGTTGCTTAGTAAGCAATACATTCGGCAATTCAGCATTTTGTTTCAAATATTGAGTGGCTGCTTCTTCCTTGTAACAGGCTCTTTTCCAAAATACACATTAAAAAAGGAAATATACAGACCTTCAAGAACTATTGGATAAAGTTTCAGAATTGGCAATGATACCCAGGGATCCTAAATACCATGATGTCCCCAAAAGTTTGAATAGGCTTCTGGAGACCAGTACAAAAATGAGTCACGGCAGAAGACTTTCTCACTGTGGTCTCAGTTGGAAAGCAAAACACCATGTATTTATACGGCTCCAAGTGGGTAAGATAGATATTCTTTTTTTTTAGTAAGATGGATATTCTTATAAATTGTCATAACCATTCTTTACCTGGTAGAGTAAGAGTCATCACTGTAGTAAGGATCAAGTAAAAGACTTTGAACCTCCCTCCATCCCCCCAAACCAAGATAATTCAAAAGCAATAATGCATCCCAAGAGTTTATGCAAAGATTAATGCCCTATCAACTACTTAAATGATTCGGAAGTTTTAGTCCCCATTACCACTTTCAATTCACCTACATGTCCCTTGAAAAAAAAGTCATGGAAAAAGACAATGGTGGATTATCATGAACTTAATCAGGTAGTAGGCCCAATGGGAACTTCTAGAAATTGGTATTTCTATTTAACTGCAGATCTGGTGTGATTTTTTTTTCTTCTCAACTCCCAACAGTAGAAAAGGTAAAGAACAAAAATTTATCATCTTGCCCAGATTTCTGTTACTTCTGCCCTCAGTCACAGTATAATCCTGTGGAGATCGTGACTGCTTGACATTCCATAGGACAT
This sequence comes from Ailurus styani, assembly GCA_002007465.1. NCBI lineage: Eukaryota > Metazoa > Chordata > Mammalia > Carnivora > Ailuridae > Ailurus > Ailurus styani. Next base: position 2,866,299 of record LNAC01000206.1, read on the forward strand.
CATTCCGGACATTAGGTGTTGGATGTTAGTTTTCAGCTTTGCATTACTGCTACACACATGGCTTCTGCTCTGTAATGCAAAGATCTTCTCAGAATTACATTTTCCTAAACCTCCTTGTATGGTAGACAGACTAAGATAACCGCAAGCATCCCTTTGTTCTGGTGTTCACATCCTTGTGAAATCCAATCCCACTGAATGTGAGTGGGTCCTGTAAATTGCTTCCGATAGAATATAGCAAAGATGATAAGATGTACTTAAGATTGTAACAATCTTCCTGCTAGAACATTCTTTCCCGTCAAAGTCGAGCTTTGACAAAGCAAGCAACTATACTGTGAGTTACTCTACAGAGAACTGTAGCCCCTGCCAACCTATTGACTGCAGCTTTATGAAATTCTGAAGTCGAGGACCCAGCTACGTCATTCCAGTCCTTATGATTCACAGAAATTGTAAGGTAATACTACATGTGTTGTTTTAGGCTACTAAGACTGAGGAAATTTGTTACACAGTATGAGACAATGAATATACCTGCCCAATATAGCTCTGAGTTGGAGTTTGCCAATGACAAGAACTCATGAAAAATATCGAATGTGGAAAAGGAAGGAGAGGTCATTATTACTGAGAGGTATAATATTAGATCTGGTGTTCTTTTTATTTTATTTTATTTTTATATTTTATTTTATATATTTTTTTCAGGTTCATTGTTTATGCACCACACCCAGTGCTCCATGCAATACATGGTGTTCTTGCATACTTCTCCATGAACTCCAACTTTTAAGAGCTTTCCAATACACTTCTCTGATTATGGCGGCACCACAAAAAATTCTCCAGCTTCTGACTTCTCCACTAGCACTTCCAGCTCATGCCATTAGTGCCTTTTTCTGATCCTCCAGCCATAGCCTCTGGACATTCACTTTTCCAGCTCTTTCTATATTTGTGTAAATATTAATTTCTGTGGTATTCTTAGGATATGTGTAGTGGGTCTGTTTTAGAATATAAACACAAACATACAATTAATTATACCAACTCAACTACTTTCTAACAAACTTTATATTTACATGAATTAATGTTAGCTACTATCTAAAACATTAGGTCTTGGGGCACCTGGGTGGCTCAGTCAGTTAAGCATCCGACTCTTTTTTTTAAGATTTTATTTATTTATTTGAGAGAGAGAGAGAGAGAGGGAACAGAAGCAGGGGGAGTGGGAGAGGGAGAAGCAGCCTTTCCTGTGGAGCAGGGAGTCCGAAGTGGGGCTTGATCCCAGGACCCTGGGATCATGACCTGAGCCGAAGGCAGACGCTTAACCAACTGAGCCACCCAGGCATCCCCAAGCATCCGACTCTTGATTTTGGTTCAGGTCAAAATCTCAGGGTCACGAGATTGAGCCCTGTGTTGGGCTCTGCGCTCAGCTCTACTTCTCTCATTCCCTCTCTCTCTCTGCCCCTCCCTCAGCTTATGCTCTCTAAAATAAATAAATCTTTAAAATACTAGGTCTTTCTATATCAGAGGACAAGATGACCTGCCAGAAGGTATCCTTTAAAATGGAACGGTATCCAAAGCTATTCACTAACTAGTGACTAACCGCACAGCCTCCATGTGGCTCTAACCCAGAAACCGCAGTGGGTGGGGCACCCACTACAGGCTTTGCCACAAGGGGGCAGAGATGTAATCCAACCTACATCACAGCATCCAGAGAACCTTCATTTTTTTCCCTTCTCTCTTTGGGAAACCAGACATTAAGGGCATTCAAAAGCAACTACAGCTACAGGGAAAATTAGAACGTGACCACACATGCCTCGGGAAAGCACAGTCTTAGAAAAGACCTGAGAACACCTTAACTTTAAACCTCAAGTGGGCCCTTGGCACAGAATCTATGAAGATAAAGTTTGTAAAAACGGCAAACGCTGAGAATAACGGAACATCTGATTTAAAGAACAAACACATCAGTAAGTTCAAATATCCAGTTTTTGTACAATAAAAACAATCAAAACATACCGAAAAAATAAGCAAATATGGCCCATTTGAAAGAAAAAAATCCCAGAAAAGCGTGTGATGGCAGATCTACCAAAGATCTTAAAATGACAGTCTTAAAGATGGTCAAGGGACTAAAGAAAACGTGGAGAAAATAAAAATGCATGAATAAAATGGTATTATCAATGAAGAGACAGAAAACCTAAGAAAAGTCCTAAGAAGTCTGGAACTAAGAAGTACAGCAACAAATAAGAAGTGCACTAGAGGGATTCAGAGGCAGATTTGAGCAGGCAGAAGAATCAGAGAACCTAAAGATAGGACGAAGGAATTATTAAGTCTGAGGAAAAGAAGAAAAAAAGAAAAGTGAGGTTAGGGTCCAAGAGGGCAGTGTAGGAGGCTCACAAATTAACCTCCTCCCCCGGCATACAAACCTCCAAGTATACATGGAATGACTCCCTCTGAAAGGAGCCCAGACACTAGCTGAATAATTCCACACAACAGGCAAACAAATACGCACATCGAAATGGGCCACTGGCATCTCCCTGGAAGGAGCTTATGCACATTTTGTGCCTTGGCTTTGGCAGCTGCCACCCAAGAAACAGACCCCTTAATTACCTGCCCTAGTGGTGAGTAAGTCTTGCTTTCACCAGCCCAACGGGACTGTGCCAACAAAGAAATACTTCTTAAACAGCTTCCCACCCAGAGGGAAAAAAATAGGTAGGCAAACCATAAGACATTCTTAACTATTGAGAACAAACTGAGGGTTGATAGAGGAGATGTGAGCAGGGGATGGGCTAAGTAGGTGATGGGTGTTAAAGAGGGCATTTGTTGGGATGAGCACTGGTGTTATATGTAAGTGATGAACCACTAAATTTTCCTTCTGAAGCCAACATTACACTATGTTAACTAGAATTTAAACTTTGAAACAAAAAAATAAATTGAAAATGAAGTAAAACTATGTCTATCTGTATATGACATTATATAAACTCTCAAGATTCCACCCAAAACCATTGGGATAAATTCAGTAAAGTTGCAGGATACAAAATATACAGAAATCAGTTGTATTTCTACATATGAACAAAAATCAGTTGCATTTCTATGTATGAGCAAGTATCAGAAAGAGTAATTAAGAAAACAATCCCATTCGTGACTGGATCAAAAAGAACAGGTTACTTAGGAATAAATTTAAAGGATGAGGTCAAAAATCCATCAACTGAAAATTGTAATACATCGATGAAATAAATGGAAGAAAACACAAGTAAATAGAAAGATATTTCATGGGCATTGATTGAAAAGATTGTTGAAATGTCCATACTATCCAAAGCAATCTACACAGTCAATGTCATCCCTAACCCTAAAATGTGTATGGACCCAAAAAAGGCTCCAAATAGCCAAAGCAATCTTGAGAAAGAAGAACAAAGCTAGAGCATCACATTTCCTGACTTCCAACTATATTACAAATATATAGTAAACAAAACAGTATGGTATTGGCATAAAGAGAGATAATACAACAGAACAAAATAGAAAGGCCAGAAACAAACCAATACGCATATTGCCAACTAATATTTGAGAAGGTGGGGGAAGAGTTAAGATGGTGGAGTAGTAGGGGGGATACTGGCCTTGCCTAGTCCCTCAAACACAGCTAGCTCAATGTCAAATCATTTAGAACAACTAGGAAATCAACTTGAGGATTAGGAGAACAATCTGTACAATTAGAAAGAGACTGTGGCAGCTATGAATGAGATTTGGAGATGGGACCTGGGGGAGAGAAAACCCATGGTGCCACAGAGGGGAGGAGACGTTTTTCCAAGGAAGGCCTACAAATGGTTAACAGACACATGAAATAATGCTGAACATCACTCACCATCAGGGAAATACAAATAAAAATCCCAATGAGATACCACCTTACACCAGATGGAATGGCTAAAATTAACAACTCAGGAAATAACAGATGTTGGCGAGGATGCAGAGAAAGGGGAACCCTCTTGCACTGTTGGTGGGAACGCTAACTGGGGCAGCCACTCTGGAAAACAGTATGGAGTTTCCTCAAGAAGTTAAAAATGGAACTACCTTATGAACCAGCAATTGCACTTCTAGGTATTTAGACACAAACAGACCAAACACAGTGATTCAAAGGGGCACGTGCACCCCAATGTTTATAGCAGCAATGTCCACAACAGGCAAATCATGGAAAGAGCCCAAATGTCTATCAACAGATGAATGGATAAGAAGATATGGTATATATACACAATGGAATATTACCCAACCATCAAAAAGAATGAAATGTTGCCTTTTGTAATGACGTAGATGGAACTACAGGGTATTATGCTAAGCAAAATAAGTTAGTCAGAGAAAGACGAATGCCACATGATTTCATGCACGTGGAACTTAAGAAACAAAACAGATGAACATAGGGGAAGGTAAGGAAAATAAAATAATATCAAAACTGAGAGTGAGAAAAACCATAAGAGGCTTCTAAATATGGGAAATAAACTGAGGTTGCTGGAGGGGCAGTGGGTGGGGGCATGGGGTAATTCGGTGATGGGCATTGGGGAGGCCACTTGATGCATTTAACACCCAGTGCTTATTACAACTGATGAATTCAACCCCTGAAACTAATAATACACTATTTTTTTTAAAGATTTTTTTATTTATTCATTTGACACAGAGAGAGAGAGATTACAAGTAGGCAGAGAGGCAGGCAGAGAGAGAGGAGAGAGGAGGAAGCAGGCTCCCCGCTGAGCAGAGAGCCCGACGTGGGCCTCGATCCCAGGACCCTGGGATCATGACCTGAGCCGAAGGCAGCGGCTTTAACCCACTGAGCCACCCAGGCGCCCAATACACTATTTTTTAAAAGATTTTATTTATTTATTTGACAGAGAGAGAGAGAGATCACAAGTAGCCAGAGAGGCAGGCAGAGGGGGAGGGGGAGGGAAGCAGGCTCCCTACTGAGCAGACAGCCTGATGCAGGGCTCAATCCCAGGACCCTGAGACCATGACCTGAGCTGAAGGCAGAGGCTTTAACCCACTGAGCCACCCAGGTGCCCCGATAATATACTATGTTAACTAAATTGAATTTAAATAGAAAATTTTTAAAAATTGACTTAAGGAAGATTAAAGCCCTAAAGACCCAAAACCCTAAAACTCCTTGCAGAAAGAAAAGAATTCCTTGATATTGATCTTGGCAATGACTTTTTGGATATGACACCTAATACATGGGTAACAAAGACAGAAATAAGTGGGACTAAATTAAGAAGCTTCTGTACAGTAAAGGAAACCAACAAAATGAAAAGGTAACCTATGGAATGGGAGGAAGCATTTCTAAAACTTGACTGATGGGGAACAGATGGGAGGGAGTGGGAAGATCAATTCCATTCTGTTCTTGCTCCTGTGGATGGTTCTTTGCCCTCGCAGGGAAGTCCTGCCTGATTAGACAGAGGGTTACAAGGAACTTCCTCCAATCAGTAGACAATGACTTTAAGTGAAGGAAGATGATTGTGCTGAAAAAGCTCACAGACAAAAGGGCATTAGTATGATTGCTTCTAGACACAATGAAGAGAATACAGCCACTCTGGAGACCGTTGGCTCTCCTGGCCAGAGAGAGTTGTCCTGTGTACCCTGCTCTCCCTGGCCAGCATTTTCCAGAAGCTGAATGAGGCCAGAGCAGAGAGGAGATAAGCTTGGTCAGTGTACATGCATGCCCAGGACCACTCAATGTGCTTCTAGTGAGAAGGAGTGAGAGGAGCCCTACCTCATGTCCAGCGTACAGAGTCCCCCAGATCCAGGATGGATAAAAAGGGAACCCCTTTTATGATCTGCTCAGAGAGGGTGTGCTGGAGTTTGAGGTACACATACAATCACCTGCACAGCCACTGTGCAAAGGGGATGAAATGAAGAATCCCTATCTCTTCCTTGGGAAGTATGATCCCAAGCGTGTGTCAGCTCAATTCCGGAGGGGCACTGGGGTATTTACAGCAGCCCCTAAATAAGAGTCCAAAGCTGCAAAAACCACTTAGCCGTGACACTGATCTGCTTTGTTCCTTGTGGCGCTCCCTCATAAGGCCAAACCCCCAAGGCCCCATGCACCATACTCAATAGTATTTCACTGAGTAGATTTGCTGCTTGTTTACACACACCAAAAACGAGCATAGGGGTTCAGATACACCTACGCACTAGACTTTGCATTGGTGTCCATTCTTCTTTCATTCTTTTCATCACTTTCCCAAGCATACAAACAAAGCATAGCAGAAAAAAAGCCTAGTCCAGATCCAGAGTGAAATTTTCTTGTGGCTGAAAGGACTAAGCTCCAGGATAACTATCTGGGAGCTTTAGCAGAAGTTGAGCAGAATGTTAGGGATTGCAGAGATGGAGAGTTTCTGTATTTCCTTATATTCCCTTCTTATCAATAGATACCCTTAGAATAAAGGAAGGAAATTTTCAAAGTGTGCTCAACATCATAGTAACATGGAAGGAATGTGGAAGGATCTAGGTCAATTCACCAGAAAATGGTTGTTCTGGATATAGTTGTATCATCAGTGCCTGAACCAGATCGCAGGTATCCCTGTTCCCAGCTGCTAGTTCACCCTTGCAAACTTCTCCGGAGAACTGCTTTGAGGCTGGTAGAGTCAGCTTGCCAGGAGGTGCCTAAAAGTTAAAACCATACCTCCACCCCCAGAACATCCTTAACTGGCACCTGCTTCTGTGCTGGAATCAAAGCCTGGACCCCTTGTTTCAAGGCAGCATCAATGCTACAGGGCTTTCTAGACTCCTGAGCATCCAGCTGATGTAAAACTTTCCCTGAAACTTTATCCTTCCCTAGCTTCTTCCTTTCTCTCTTTAAAGGTTTCTTCATAAACCACCCATAATAATTCACAAAGGAAAGCCAAATCTCTGGGCACTTGGCTGAGTCTCAACTGACATCCAGGCTTTGTCAAATCTAGGTAGCCCCATAGGTCTCAAGGAGAAGTAGATGAGATTAACGGGGGGACTTCAGTCTGGGACATAGGTGCAGGAGGAGAGACTGAAACATTTTAGGGCACACCTGGATGTGTTCAAAGGCAGGTAACCAGACAAGACCAACATCCACACAGCTCCCTTAATGAGAATAAAGAGAATTTGAAATGCTTAATAAGGGATCCACATATCAAGATAGCTCTTGATTTTCTTCTTCAATATGAACTTAATCTGGAAGTGCCCAAGGGGTAATTAGAAGACATTTAAACCTTCAGTTTGCAGCCTGGGTCTGCGGGGTAAGGCATGGTCCTAATTTTCGGGGCATGCTTCAGAGCCACCTTTCACATATTTGAGGTCTTCATGAAAGTTAGTAGAGCATACTCCCTTTAGGCAGACCTCCAGCTTGGTGAGCACGTAGTGTGTGTGTTCACAAAAGAAAAACATGTCCCTTCTTCTGGGCAAAGTATCCCTGTAAAAGCAGTCCCAGAATTTAGAGATCAGAGTACGTTAACGTCAAAATCAGACGCTGGTTAAAATGGTCAGGAAGGCAGACTGAGACCTTGGCGGCAAGAGTCAAGAGACTAAACTCAGTTCCCAATACAGAAAGGGCAGCTGTGGGTTTATAGCCCAGTACCAGAATGAGAGGGTCAGCCGAGAGGAGGACTGAGAAGAGAGGTCGACACGAGCGGATCCTTGCTAAAGCTGGGCCGAGGATTTGGACATCAAACGTAGGGGATGAGGACTTTGAGCAGAGAACTGGGCAGGATTCCTTGCTAAGACTGGCTGAGGCAGGTTGAGGACAGGGCTCAAGGAGGAGGCCTAGCTGAAGAGAATGCCCAGAGGAGCCTGTCTAGGAAAGTCTTTGCAAGCGTGGCCTGGATTTCATCCCCAACTACCCCAACAGCTGGTGTCTCTGTAGAGAAGACAACTTGTACGAAGGTATGCAAGTTGGTCCTACAAGACTCAGAACTCAGACCCTCAGAGCATTATTTCTTCTGGATTCAGGGGCAGGGTATAAGAAGAAGCATCATGATATTATACTGGAGGAGACCTACTGGCAAGAGCACAGAACCATTTCACTCAATCCCTGGTGGCCAACTTAGAGGTTCAGTTCAATTTCTCTTGTTTGTATCTAAGCATCATTAGATCCACAGTGAGTACTGAAGGCTGACTGCAGCCCAGGGCTGACCTGTTTGAGAAGATAAGAACTGATATTTACTTCTAAAATGTACCAAGTTCCCCCTGTAAGTCAGGTTCCATTCAAAATTAAACCCAAATTCCAAGAAGCCCACATTCAACATTCTATGAACTAAACAATAAAGTGATTTCAGCATGGAGTCATGGAACATCACAGGGCAGTCCTTCCATGACACTGTCAGAAAAGGCACCAGAGGCATGTGTGCCATCCACCTCCAATGGACACTGAACACAAGCATCAGGACAAATCACACAGTCCTGTTAAAACACATGTGCAATAGAAAATAAAGCAATCAAACCACATAATACAGACTTGGTCCACAGGATATTAATATATATTACTAGGGACCAACACCTACAGAAGAATAAAAGGAAGTATATTTGGCAGAGGGAGAGGTCAACTGTGGCACAGACCCAACAGTCTCATCCCAGAGTTGTCCCCAGTTGGACGAAATTGCCTAGTCTTATACCACAATTTCAGCCACTGGATTTGCCAGGAAGGGCGTGACCTCAGCAAGGTGACTTACTTACAGCAAGGTGACTTTCTCTAGAGGAAGAAAACCCTGAAATAGCCCTTGCCAATGCGGCAAGCAAATCCATTGCTGATGGGTCTATGCAGTGCTTTGCCCACCACACCAAAAGTCCCAAGTAATAAGATAAATTTTCCCTGAGAATCTTGTTGGTTGTCCACAAATGGCTAAATTATTTTTCTGATGAAAAAGGAAACAGCCAATCCAAAATAGATATAGTCACTTGTGCTAAACACCACCATTAGGAAACCAAGGCTTAATACCTATGCATAGTCACCCCTACCACCAGGAATATACCCTTTACCCAGTCAACCTGGAAATACCTGAACAGCTCTACTGAGGTAACCCCCTGATGGAACTCCTTTCTATTGCTAGATGCATGAATCGCTGAACAAAGCCAATTTAATTTTTAAATGTACTTGGTTGAGTTTTTCTCATTTAATACTTCCCAAAATTAAAAATAACATCTCTTGTCCTTCAAAAGGTGAGCAGATCAACTGTGGTACATCCACAGAATTAATACTATCAACGTTAAGAAATGAGCTATAAGCCACAAAAAGACATAGAAGAACCTTAAATGTATATTGCATAGTGAAAGAGACTAGTCTGAAAAGGCTAAATACTGTATGATTCTAACCATACAGCATCCTGGAAAAGGAAAAAGACATAAAAACATCAGTGGTTGCCAGAGGCTTGGGGGGATGAATGAACAGGTAGAAGAGAGGAGTTTAGGAAACTGTTCTATATGATACTGCTGAGAAGTACCAGAATAATGCCAAACAACATATGGATTTGTTTTACATATGGATTACTTTGAGCTAAAGTTTCCAGAGAACCAGGAGATGCCTGAAAAGCTCTTAGAAACAGGGTACATTTTCCTTTTGTAGCGAAAATTTCCATTTCTAAAGGAAATATCAATTTGTAAAGATGTCTCCCTCTCCTGCATCAGGAAGAGTAAGTAAGACTTAAGAACTCTTAACAAAGGAGAAGTCAGAGCTTAAATCATGCCGAATGTTACTAAACAGTCCATGCTTACCCCACACTTTTCCTGGTTACCTTCCTATAACTTACATCCCTATCCAGAAGCCCAATTTCCTTTCCCTTTGTTTTTGCCTAAGGGCATATATAAACCCAAATTCAGCCACACCTCTGAGTTACTCATCTCTGGGTACTCCCATGTGTATGCATAAACCCATGCTTGTAAGCTTCGCTCCCTCTCATTCTGTTTGGTGAATCTCATTTACAGGGCTCCAACTGGAGAACATTCCCAACTGGAAGAGATTTCCTCCCCTACATTGTTTTTTTTTTTCTTTAAAGATTTTATTTATTTATTTGACAGAGAGAGAGAGATCACAAGTAGGCAGAGAGGCAGGCAGAGAGGAGGAGGAAGCAGGCTCCCTACTGAGCAGGGAGCCCGATGCGGGGTTCCATCCCAGGAGCCTGAGATCATGACCTGAGCCGAAGGCAGAAGCTTTAACCCACTGAGCCACCCAGGTGCCCCCCTCCCCTACATTGTAATGTGGATTTAAAACCAATACACTAACGAATGCTTGACTGCTCTATCCTAAGGAAACTCTCAGATGGTGGGTAAGTCAATCTGGTTAGCCAGATTCCCCTAGGTGCCTAAGTAAAGAAACTGAAGTCAATATAAGGGCAACTTATAAATCAAGGCTTCAGCCAGACATAAAGCATCACCTGAGAACTTCAGAGATGGGTTGGGCACCACCTGTTCACAGCAATGGCTATCTCTTCCCACTCCACGGACATTATGACTCAGTAAGATAGAATCCCTAGTTCCAGCCATGTTCACTTGTTGTCCAATGGCCAAATGTTCTACTTCCACCAGGAGCCAGTAACACCCCTGAGTCATGTTTCACTCTCCCTAGCTCCTACTCCCTGGATTACCTCCCTACAGTTACTGGCACAAAAACACTCTTCTCAGGCTGCGTTCCCCATGAAAGCAAAGCCTAAGACATTTGGATGCAGGAGTACCTTAGAAAGCAAACCTCCAGGACAAGATTTTAGAACAAAATTACCAATAAGGATCTCACTTCTGGTGAACACTGTGGCTTATGTAGCATCATCACTACAGAGACTCATGGTGGATTGGGATGAGCAAGGAGAAAGTCAAATAGTGTCTTGTGAGATAGCTAAGTCACCTGAAAAGTGTGGGCAATGACAATCCAGGATTTCCAAATCCAGACAGTGACAGACTCATGTCAGTTGACCATTAATAAAAAAAACACAGTATAAAAGAGTAATGCCTGCAGCTCCTAAATTTCTAAACCAGGATTTATTTGTATGAATTACCAGAACCTAGAAAGAAATAGTATACCCATGGGAATAATTTCAGGACTCAGTTAAAATGTCTTGGCAGTAACTACCTCCAGCTTCAAGACCCATTAAGAGGTGATACACCCATAAACAAAGCTTATTGGCCTTTTTTTTTCCCAACCAGCCAAATAAGACTCCCTATATGGTCATAGGTACAAACTGTTGTAGGGGCAATAGTCTAAGAGTGGTGGGTTTAAACAGAATCTGGACCTACCTGACATTATGATTCAATATGGTAGAATCCCTAGTTCCAGGCATGTTCATTTGTCCAATGGCCAAATGTTTTACTTCTACTAGGAGCCAAACCTCAAGATGTATGCCAAGTAAAGTATAGTTCTCTGGTACAGGCACCAAGGATTTGTTCCGGAATCCTAGGGACCTGCACAGTGATTCTCCCAGTAAGGCTTGCTGCATCTTTCCAAACCACTGACCTCTCCATCACCAGAAGATCTGCAAATCTCATAACTAATCATCAGTCTAGGTCTGCCTTTCCACAGACGTGCAATGAACCCCTTTTTAAACTACCACATGGGCCATCCAGCTCTCACTTAGCTACTATAGTCTCATCAGTAACATTCAGCATCTCATTCATCTGCCTGGAAATTCTAAACAGCAGCCAACCCACTCCACTGTCCCCGTAGCCTTGTCCCACCTCTTTCAAATGCCTGAATCATGCAAATGAAACAGCATTCCCTTCCACCAGGTCATATTCTTGGACTACTACCAATAAAAGTTTTAGGTTACTGGGGGGTGGGAGGGTAGGGATAGGGTGAATGGGTTATGGACATTGGGGAGGGTTTGTGCTATGGGGAGTGCTGTGAAAGGTGTAAGCCTGATGATTCACAGACCTGTACCCCTGGGGCAAAGAATAAAAAATTAAAAAAAAAAGTTTTATGGATTACCCTCCCTTCTCACAGATAAATCTGGCTGATTAAAGGGAAGGAAGTTTGTTCATTTGTTTCTTAAATTCTACATATGAGTGAAATTGTATGGTTTTTGTCTTTCTTTGGCTTATTTCACTGAGCATGATATTCTCTAGCTTCATCCATGTAGTTGCAAATGGCAATATTTTTTAACAGCTGAATAATATTCCATTATGTGTGTCTATATAGACATATACCACATCTTTATTCATCAGCCAATAGATACTTGGGCTGTTTCTATGATTTGGCTACTGTTGATAATGCAGCTATAAACATCATGGTACATAGGTCTCTTCAAATCAGTATTTCTGTATTCTTTGGGTAAATACAGTAGTGCAACTGCTGGACCACAGTGTAGTTCTATTTTTTTATTATTATTACTTGCCCCAGGGGTACAGGTCTGTGAATCATCAGGCTTACACCTTTCACAGCACTCACCATAGCAGAAACCCTCCCCAATGTCCATAACCCATTCACCCTATCCCTACCCTCCCGCCCCCCAGTAACCCTCAGTTTGTTTTGTGAGTGTAGTTCTATTTTTAACTTTCTGAGGACCCTCCATACTGTTTTCCAGAATGGATGCACCAGTTTGCATGCCCACCAACAGTGTAAGAGGGTTCCCTTTCTCCACATCCTTCCCAATATCAGTTTCCTGTGTTGATCCTAGCCATCCTGACAGCTGTGAGGTGCTATCTCATTATGGTTTTGACTTGCATGTCCTTTCATCAATGATGTTGACCATCTTTTCATATGTTTGTTGGTCATCTGTAGGTCTTCTTTGGAGAAATGTCTGCTCATGTCTTCTGCCTATTTTTTTTATTTATTCATTTTTGGTTGTTGAGTTTTATGTTTGTTATATATTTTGGATGCTAACCCTTTATCAGATACCTCATTTGCAAATATCTTCTCCCATTCAGTGGGTTGCCTTTTAGGTTTATTTTTTCCTTTGCTGTGCAGAAGATTTTTTTTTTTCAGTGATCCAAGATTCATTGTTTATGCACCACACCCAGTGCAGAAGATTTTGATGAAGTCCTAATAGTTTATTCTTGCTTTTGTTTTCCTTGCCTCGGGAGATGTATAAAGAAGTTGCTATGGACAATGTCAAAGGAGGGGGAAGAGGCAAACTAAGAAACGGATTCTCAACTAAAGAGAACTGGTGGTCACCAGAGCGGACGTAGGTGGGGGAGATGGGTTAAATGGATAATGGGGATTAAGGAGGTAATTAGGTTTATATCAAGTCTTGAGAGTGAGGCTTCCAGCACAGGACAAATGTCCTTATAAGAAGAGAGACCAGAGCATACTCTTTTGGTCATGTGAGGACACAATGAAAAGACAGCTATCTGAAAACCAGGAAGAAGTTACTCAATCTCATCAGGAACTTAATCTGCCTACATCTTGATCTATGACCTTCTAGCCTCCAGAACCATGAGAAATAAGTATCTGCTAAGCCACCCAATCCACAGTATTTTATAGCAACCTGAGCTAAGACACTCATCATGGAGTCTGTGTTGGCATCTAGGATCTTCTTAACCAATAGAACATGGTAAAAAGACTTCCTTGGATTTCTAAGGTTAAATCATAAGCCTTGCCAAGAGGCCCAAGCTTCTTGAAATGTTCATTCTTGGAAACCAACCGCCATGTTGTGAGAAAGCCCAATCATCCCCCACTGAGAAAGCCACATGGGAGAGGGCCTAAGACCTGTGGCCAAGAACCCCACTGTACTTTCAGTTGACAAGCAGTACTAATCTACCATCCCTGTTAGTGGGCTGATCTTCTAGCCCCTTTGAACCTTTCTAGCTGATGCCACGTGGAACCAAGACAAGATGCTCAGCTGAGCCTTTCCTAAATCACAACAAAGTTATAAGCAATATAAACTTGTTTTAGGCCAGTACATTTTCCTGTAGTTTGTTACACAGCAATAGATAACTGGAACGACCCATGACTGGAACCGCAACAGAGAATCCTTCAGAAATGATGCACCGTTAAATACCAGAGAGCATACTAGAGGAAAAACCTCAGGGATAGAAGGAATGTAGAAGTGCCTACTGCTGTAGTTTAATTCCACTGGTTTTTAAAACATACAGGATAAAATGTTTTTAGAACATATTCCTCAAAGTTTAACATGGAAAAATTCATATTAGAGGTAAATCCTCTAAATTGATGGATCTAGATTTTTGAATTTTATGAAACAATCTGAAGTTTTTAAATAAAGTTTTGCTAACTCACTTTTCTTAAGGGCATGAATCTCTCTTCCTTTTTTTTTAATGAATCTCTCTTCCATCTGCCCTTCCCACAAAACCTTCCATTTATTAATAAAACCCTTATGAATTATTGCTGATGCCAAAAATATAGTCTAATCATATGATAAGAACATTCTTAAAACTAAACAAATTTTTAAAGAAAGTCATAACTTTGTCATTCCTTTCCTGATCTTGCATTATCTGTAAAATCTTGGTGGTTTTATACTTGTGTGGACCAACATTTGAGAATCTGTTTAAGATTTCTTTTAAATATAAGAATCAAAAACATATTTCTTGTTTAAAGAAAATATACTCATTCCTCATTCCTCATGTAAATATTATAAAAGTATGGTCTGATGTCCTCATTGTCCAAATCTGAATCTAATTAAAAAAATAAATTCCTTGAAGATGATTTTTATTTATGGTCTGCTTTGTATTTCACACACACAAAAAGATGAAAGTATGGTATCAATGTATTGATGCTGGGATAAAGTAGCTATGTGAAAGAAAAAAAGTGAGATAGAGTTTTGGCTGTTTTTTTTTTTTTAAGATTTGAGAGACACCATCCACACATGTGTGAGTGAGGGGAGGGGCAAACAGAGACGATCTCAAGCAGACTCCCCACTGAGCGAGGAGTCCAATGCAGGGCTTAATTTTACAACCCTGAGATCGTGACCTGAGCCAGAACCAAGAGTTGGACACTCACCCAACTGAGCCACCCAGGCAACCTCTCTCTCACTTTGATGGCAAAAATAAATTCAAGTACAACAGATTCTAACCATAAAAGACAAAGCACATAAGGACTAAGAAAAGCTGAAAATTTTAAAAGTCTGATTGGGGAACAGCTTTTTTATTATGAGAGAAAGTCCAGAAGGCACACATTTTCAAGTCATGAAATTTGCAAGTCTTTCAACAAAAAAAGAAAAATCTCTGTAATATGCCATAAAATAAAAATGATAAAGGACAACCCAAATGATAAAGGGCAAATTTGTGTAGAAACTGCACCTCTAAATTAATAGAGACATGACCACACAATTCACAGAAAATCAAATACAAGTGGGTTTTAGTCAGATAGAAAATACTAAATCAAGGGAAATCCTCATTAAAACTAAGAGTNAATTAATAGAGACATGACCACACAATTCACAGAAAATCAAATACAAGTGGGTTTTAGTCAGATAGAAAATACTAAATCAAGGGAAATCCTCATTAAAACTAAGAGTGTATGTAGGACCCAAGTGATCCACTTGAATGCCTGATATTTCCCTGTCCTGTTGTGACTAACCATGTACGGCAACCATAAAGTGTCTGGTAAGAGCTCATGGTGTTCTCTGGCACCCTGACTAGGGAACTGAACCCCATGGATGTGACAGCTGAGTGGGAGGGAATGGACAACAGACATAACAAAGAAAGAAGCTAAGTACCAGCTGCAGTCACAGGTCAGCTACAGTGATGGAGGCTGCCCCTGACCAGTAACCCCTCTTTCTAGATTTTGAGGGAGATGTGTGCCGCGGAGCCAGAGAGGAAGTGCTCCCCACACTTGTCTGGGGACATACATGTGTATGGCCAAGAGGTGGATTCCTGCATCACAGGTCACTGGGATCTACTGCAGGAGCCACAACTGATGGAAAGCAGGAGCAGTGGTTCTATTCTGAGCCCTGCCACAGTGAGGCTATGCTCCCCCGCCCCCACTGGTTGCTCCAGCCAATGACGGGGTGCAGCAGGGATACTGAGGCACAACCTGAGGATATTGGTGTCCTCCAATGGCCGCTTCTGCTCAAGAGCTCCCAGTTGGATTTGAACTTTGCCCACATTCTGCAGGTCTGACTTTCAAGTACGATCTGATGCCCTCTTGTATCCCTGCACCCTATTTTCTCATTCTTTCTAATAAAATTCTTGTTCCTTTGGGTCCTCTGGGGAGGCTTAGCCAGAGATTAAACAGACACAGTCAACTGGGAAAAGAGTAGGAGCCAGAAAAAGTCCCAAGGATTCTGCCTTCTCAATCATTTAATTCATTGTAGGCACATCCCACACTCCTTCCCAGAGAAGGCTCTTTATAGACCCCTAGAAGAGCTCGTTAGCATTTCTAAAACTACAAACCAGGCAGCCAGTTACAACAGGGCCAGAAGGCCTTGTGGTAGAGCATTCCAAACTCCTGTGCTTATTTGAAACTTCTCAAGAGAACATTTCCTTCAATAAACACGTGGCTGGGACTAACAGTATTAGAATTCCCAATTTTGGAGAGCTGGGCATTGTATTTTTGTTATATATCACCTGCAAACAGTCAATAAAACATCTGTAAAGTTTGAAAATAAAGACATTAGGGGCACCCGGGTAGCTCAGTCCATTAAGTGTCTGCCTTTAGCTCAGGTCATGATCCTGGAACCCTGGGATTGAGCTCCATGTCAGGTTCCCTGCTTGTTCAGCAACCTACTTCTCCCTCTCTGCCTGCCACTCTGCCTACTTGTGCTCTCTCAAATAAAATCTTTAAAAAACTAACTTATAACTGTGGCAGTGAGTATACAGGTGGAAGAAAAGTCTCATGGAATCAAGACTCCTAAGAAGTGGGCCTAAGCACCTGTGAGGATTGTTCCAGGTAAGCCGGGAGTGAAGGTGTCCATAGGCACACACCCACTTAAAACTCTGGGCTGAGACTTCTCCTGGGAGCATTCTGGTTGTGTTTCCTCCACCTAGAGTTCCTTGGGAGGTTTTCCAAAGACAAAAATGACTGACCTTGACAGCACTGTGACATAAAGGCCCCCAGGAAAAAGTTGGTCATTTGACCAGGTCTGTCCCTTAGAAAGCCAAGAATGCTCCTGACTGCCAATCAGGCTGCCACTCACCTGACACCCTGTTGCTGACCTGCCTGCCACAAGCTCACAAAGCAGGACTCTCCACAGATAGATCCCTGAGCACATCACCCAGCATTTCCCCTTAAAGCGCATGGAAAGACAGACTATCCCTTCACTCACTCTACAGAAGAAGTTGGAAGGAGATAGGATACAGGAAATTTTATAGAGAATATCTTCTCCCATGCTGTAGCTTGCCTTTTAGTTTTGTCAATTGTTTCCTTTGCTGTGCGAAAGCTTTTTATCTTGATGAAGTCCCAACTTCATTTTTGCTTTTGTTTCCCTTGCCTTTGGAGACATGGCTAGCAAGAAGTTGCTGTGGCTGACATCAAAGAGGTTACTGCCTATGTTCTCCTGTAGGATTTTAGTGGATTTCTGTCTCACATTCAGGTTTTTCATCCATTTTGAGTTTATTTTTGTGTCTGGTGTAAGAAAGTGGTCCTGTTTCATTCTTCTGCACGTGGCTGTCCAGGTTTCTCAACATCATTTGTTGAAGAGACTTTTGTGGAGGTGGGGGCAGGAATGGGGCAACAGTGATGGGTATTGAGGGCATGTGATGTGATGAGCACTGGATGTTATACACAACTAACGAATCGTTGAACATTGTATCAAAAACTAATGAGGTACTATATGCTAATTGAACACATTTTTTTAAAAAAGACTCTTTCCATTGGATATTCTTTCTTGCTTTGTTGAAGATAACTTTGATCATAGAGTTGAGGGTCCATTCCTGGGTTCTCTATTCTGTTCCATTGATCTATGTGTCTTTTTGTTTTTGTGCCAGTACCATACTGTCTTGATGATCATAGCTTTTTTTTTAACATCTTAATTTTGTTTTTCAGTGATCCAAGATTCATTGTTTATGCACCATGCCCAGTGCTCCATGCATTACGTGTCCTCCTTAATACCCACCACCAGGCTCACCTATCCCCCCCTTTCCTCCATAATCCTCAGTTTGTTTCTCAGAATCCACAGTCTCTCATCTTTCATCTCCCCTTCCAATTTACCCCAATTCACTTTTCTTTCCTTCTCCTAATGTCCTCCATGCTATTCCTTATATTCCACAAGTAAGTGAAACCATATGATAGTTGACTTTTTCTGCTTGACTTATTTCACTCAGCATAATCTCTTCCAGTCCCATCCATGTTGATACAAAAGTTGGGTATTCATCCTTTCTGATGGCTGAGTAATATTCCATTGTATATATGGACCACGTCTTCTTTATCCATTCATCTGTTGAAGGTTATCTCGGCCTTTTCCACAGTTTCGTGATTGTGGACATTGCTGCTATGAACATTGGGGTACATATGGCCCTTCTTTTCACTACATCTGTATCTTTGGGGTAAATACCCAGTAGTGCAATTGCAGGGTCATAGGGTAGCTCTATTTTTAATTTTTGTGGACTCTCCACACTGTTTTCCAAAGAGGCTGCACCAACTTGCATTCCCACCAACAGTGTAAGAGGGTTCCCCTTTCTCCACATCCTCTCCAACACTTGTTGTTTCATATCCTGTTGATTTTGGCCGTTCTAACTGGTGTAAGGTTGTATCTCAATGTGGTTTTGATTTGAATTTTCCTAATGGCTAGTGATAATGAACAATTGTAATAGAGCTTGAAGTCTGGAATTGTGATGTCTCTAGCTTGAACTTTCTTTTTCAACATTCCTCTAACTATTCAGGGTCTTTTCTGGATCCATACAAATTTTAGGATTGTTTGTTCCAGCTCTGTGAAAAATAGTGGTGCTATTTTGATAGGTATTGAATTAAATGTGTAGATTGTTTTGGGTGGAATAGACATTTTAATAATATTTGTTCTTCCAATCCATGAGCGAGGAATGTTTTCCCATTTCTTTGTGTCTTCAGTTTCTTTCATAAGTATTCTATAGTTCTCAGAGTACAGATCTTTTATCTATTTGGTTAATTCCTAGGTATTTTACAGTTTTTGGTGCAATTGCAAATGGGATTGATTCCTTGATTTTTCTTTCTGCTGCTTTGTTGTTAGTGTATAGAAATACAACAAACTTCTGTGCCTTGATTTTATATCCTGCAACTTTGCTGACATATCAGGTAAAGGGCTAGTATCCAAAATCTATAAAGAACTTAAACACCCAAAAAAACAGAAAAAAATCAGTCAAGAAATGGGCAGAAGACATGAAAAGATATTTCTCCAAAGATGACATTCAAATGACAGACACATGAAAAAAATGCTCAAAATCACTCATCAGGGAAATACCAATCAAAACCACAATGGGATACCAGCTCATGCTGATTGGAATGGCTAAAATTAACAACTCAAGAAACAACAGATGTTGGTGAGGATGCAGAGAAAGCGGAACCCTCTTGCACTGTTGGTAGAAATGGTGCAGGCAAACTGATGCAGTCACTCTGAAAAACAAACAGAACTACTCTATGAACCAGCAATTGTATTGCTAGATATTTATCCAAAGGATACAAATATAATGATTCAAAGGGACATGCACCCCAACGTTTATAACAGCAGTGTCCACAATAGCCAAAACGTGGTCAGGGCCTAGATGTCCATCAACAGATGAATGGATAAAGAAGATGTGGGGTGTGTGTGTATTTGTGTCTGTGTCTGCATGTATGTGTGCCTGTATGTGTGCATGTATTTGTATATATATATGTATTTGTATATACATTTATATATAAATGTGTGCATATATACGCAATATATATAATAGAATATTATTCAGCCATCAAAAAGAATGAAATCTTGCCATCTGCAATGACGTGGATGGAACTGGAGGGCATTAGGCTAAGCAAAATAAGTCACAGAAAAACAAATACCATATGTTCTCACTCATATGTGGAAATTAAAAGAGGAACATAGGATAAAGGAGGGAAAGATAAGATAAAAACAGAGGGAGGCAGACCAAAACAGACTCTTAACTGTAGGAAACAAACTGAGGGTTACTGGGGGGGAGGTGGGAGAGGAGATGGGGTGCTGGGCATTAATGAAGGCGTTTGATGGAAGGAGCACTGCGTGTTATGTGCAACTGATGAGTCACTAAATCCTACCCATAAAACTAATACGCTAGGTCAACTAAATTGAATTTAAATAAAAAATATTTTTAAAGAAGAAATTTTGGGCGCCTGGGTGGCTCAGTGGGTTAGAGCCGCTGCCTTCGGCTCAGGTCATGGTCCCAGGGTCCTGGGATCGAGGCCCACGTCGGGCTCTCTGCTCAGCGGGGAGCCTGCTTCCTTCTCTCTCCTCTCTCTGCCTGCCTCTCTGCCGACTTGTAATCTCTCTCTCTGTGTCAAATGAATAAATAAAATCTTTAAAAAAAATAAAAATAAAAATAAAAAAAAAAAAGAAGAAGAAATTTTATAGAGGATTAGGCTTTTCTCATGTAAAACTCAGTTTTTATTTTGGGTTTTACCTTAATCTATTTCAATGAAGAGTAACTACAACTATAAAGCAATTCATAGTCAATAATTTGTTATGTCTGTAGGTATATAGGTCTTAAAATGGTGGGAAAAAAAGGTTCTCTCTATGAGAGAAATTACACCAGGCTTTACTATCACCTTGGGGAAGTTTCCTAGTGTTCATTTTTTTGTTTCTTTAGCTGCTACATTAGACACATGCATTTGGGGATCAGTTAGCTTTTATATTCACTTAAGAGATACAGTTGTGGTCTACTTCAGGTGAGATGAAAAAATGCCAAGTTTTCCAATGTTTACATGCACCACCCATTAGTAAAGAATCACACAGTTTCATGTGGTTCAAGCCCTGGATGAGGAAGTCCTATGACAAGAGAGTGAGGAGCATGGTTCACAAGAGTGAGTGCCCTTGAGCTCAAGAACTGTGGGAGGCTGAGAGTGACTTGCTCCTCTGTCCCATGAGCTGGTGCAATTACAATCACAGAAACTAGGGCAGCCCCACCCAGACTCAGCCTGCACAGCAACGCCAGCTCTGGAGACCCTGAAGTAGGCCATTCTGAGCAAGATTGTAGCAAGCGTAATTGTTTTCTACTGCTATATAATAAATTGCCACTAACTTAGTGACTTTAAATACCACCCATTATCTCATGGTTTCTGTAACTTAGTATCTGGACATAGTTGAACTGACTTCTCCCACATAGGGTCTCACAAGAGGCAAACAAGGTGATCCCTGGGTGACATTTCCATCTGGAGGATTGAGTAGCCAAGATACCACTTCCGGATTCCTTAGTTACAAGGAATGAATTCTGCCAGCAACAGTCACATTAACCAAAGCCAGAAAGGAAGAGGGTCTCAGATGCTGGAGTCTCTGATCTCAAAGTCCTTGTTCTTTAAAGGTCTTAGGTCTAAGTAAGTAAGTCAGGCTCCCCCAGGATAGTCTCCTTTATAACAAAGTCAAGTCAACTGACGTGGGACCCCAATTAACATCTGAAAAGTCCCTTGACCCATGCCATAGAAAGTAATCTAATTGTGGTCATAACAGAGGGGAAAGATCCTGCGGTCATCTTAAAATTCTGCCTAACACAGGAGGTTTTCCCTGCTAATACCAGCTTACTTACCCCTAACAGTGGTGGAAGCCACACCTCCTGACAACTAAGGGAGAGGAGCTCCGCAAAATGTGGAGTCGAAGAAGGTGGACACCTCAAAGGCCACTTGAAATGTTAGAATAAGCTGAGGCAGACAAAGATGACCTCATTGAGAGGAACTTGAGGGGCAGGGTAGGGAGTCATGGGGGGCTAGGGAGCGAAAAATGAAACAAGTTGGGATCGGGAAGGAGACAAACCATAAGAGACTCTTAATCTCATGAAACAAACTGAGGGTTACTTGGGGGTGGGAGGGTAGGGATAGGGTGGATGGGTTATGGACATTGGGGAGGGTTTGTGCTATGGTGAGTGCTGGGAAAGGTATAAGCCTCATGGTTCACAGACTTGTAGCCCTGGCGCAAATAATAATAAGTTAAAAAAGATGATCTCATTGGTTTTTTTTTTTACCTCAAGATGTACTCCCTAAGGAATATTGACAGCAGAGCCTCAGTGTGTCCACTGGGCTGCACCGTGCTTACTGCTGAATAGTACTGAACAATGTTCAGCACGTCCACACCAAGACTGGGTTCCCTGAGAAACCAGCTTCAACTCTCAACCTTGATCAGCTTCAGTTCAAGGGCCGTCTTCAGAAGCACCTGCCAGACTCTACACAGAGGATGCAGTCCCCTTACCCATAACTGCTGCAAACATTTGCCCCCTGGGTTCTTCACTTTCTGGTACCTAACTCAGAAATGCATCAGTTTTCTGGTACCTAGAGGGGCTGATACTCTTTTTGGAAATCATAAAATTCTTCACCTTAGGATGACTGGTAGAGTATGCCAAGAAAGCCAATAAGTGAAAAGAGATCATCCTAGCATACAGGAAAAGTCCATGTGAAAGAACCATTCTCTGTTTACCCAAACAGAATGTGGGAGAGAAAGCAAGAAGGTTGAAAAAGAAGACTTTCTAGTTCTAACACTTCAGTAGTAACCATGTGATATTTTGAACCTCTGAGGAAAATTGTTGAGCATTTAAAAAATGTGAAGTATACTCCTGGAAGGGGAAGAAGATATCCATATAGTGACTTAGAAGCATTAGAAGCAAGTACAGTTTAGTGAGATATTTACATAGGAATGGAACCTAACACCTTATTATCCATTCCACTCCAATTCAAGAAGGAGATATTGTAGATTTATTTCACAATGCCTTTCTCTGCAAATTCATATCAAACTTCTTGGTAACATATCAATAGGACCATATACGCCTCCATGGAAAATAAGAAAGCTTGAAAAGAAAGGAAAATCACTCATAGATATCAAGGTAGGCAAAGAGATCTAACTTATCAGAATTATAAAGGTACTTGATTCTGGCTGACAGACTGAGAGGCAGAAATGGGGACAGGAAATGGGATTAGGGGTCTGTGAAGAATCTCTTCACAGAGGAAACCAGATTCCCTCACAAAAGGATGTGAGAGACCTCACTTATGGCATATGGGTAACCTTGCTAATGTAGAACTTAACTGTCCCATTCCTCCTGAAATGGGAACCCAGGAGGTTTGGTATTCTTCAGGAATATTCTTCAGTTGGTGTGTGTGGCAGACACTGGGTACTCCACGACACATCCTCCAGACCCGTTGCTAACAGCACTTTTGGAGGATAGCACCAGTCCTGTTGCCCGCATTCAGCAGGAGACTCCCTTGTGATATGTGCCAAGTTCTGTTCTAAAGTTTTTCTCAGAAGTCTTACATGAGAGCTCAGTCCCAGACACAAACTTCTTGTCAGATGAGCAGGGAGAGGAGTACCTCCACCAATGGGGTGGATGGAGTTATGAGTGAATCCTTGGATCCTGTCCTTCCAGGGAGGACATCTTGTGACAAACTCAACATGGTTATACAAGTAAGGTGACCAAAACATAAATAATATCTTGATAAAAAAAAAAAAGGAAGGTGACCAGCTCAGGACTGTGCCTGTTACTAGCTGTTCTCCCCATCCATTCCCCCATTCACCACTTCAGCTCCTGTGCTACCAGGATAAATTCCAGTGAAGTACCTGCCCCCAAAGTCCAGGTTGCAGACGCAGCACTCAAGGTCCAATCTAAGATATTCAGATTTCACTTCATATTTCAGAAAAGGACTATTAATCATTTATTGACCTGAAAAGGTGGGTGGAAAATGACAGAAGGAAGAACTGGGGAGAAATGATAGAATATCAAGAAAAGGGCACCTGGGTGGCTCAGTGGGTTAAAGCCTCTGCTTTCAGCTCAGGTCATGATCTCAGTGTCCTGGGATGCAGGCCCGCATCAGGCTCTCCGCTCAGCAGGGAGCCTGCTTCCTCCTCTCCCTGTCTCTCTGCCTGCCTCTCTGCCTACTTGTAATCTCTCTCTCTGTGTCAAATAAATAAAATCTTAAAAAAAAAGAATATCAAGAAAAATGATAGAATCCTTGAAGAAAAGAGGTAAAAGGGGACATTTGACCAAAATTTTGCCATGACAGCAAAGCTAGAAGACTATTTTTAATATCCCTGTATATCTGGGCCAGCCTAGAATCTGTCACCCAGAGTTGGGTGTTATCAGTCTAAGTTTAATAGGCTTCAAACACCAGTCACAAAGATGGTTTTCAAAGTTGCTTAGAGCACATGAAAATGGGTAACCATTTTCATGGAACACATGGAGGGACCAACATACATACCCACTCACAATCTTGGTCCCCATTTTGGACAATGTGGACAACCTCTGACTTCTAGGACCATCCTCTCCCCTCCAGCATAGCTTGGGAACATGAAAGCAAAAGTAGCTCTTTTTGGCATAATTCCATCCACTAGATACCTCCTAGAAAATGCATCAAGAAGGACACTCCAGGCACACTCCCACTTTTTTTCCTACCATTCCTAGTTGTAATTGCTCTCAGCCCAACCAAACAATAAAAGGACACTGAAAGAGAAAAGGGAGACCACACCTTTTACAGATCAGTGTCCTCAAGTTCAGATACAACTCACACTGCATGGCCAGAATTAATTATCTGCCCCAGCTAATGAAACACAGCAGGAAAGTCATCTTTATTCTAGTTGACCCATGAGGAGCTAATGTGATCTTGAAAGACAACTTATGAGAGTTAGCTCTCATCTGAGGCACCCCCTCAGGCCAGCTCCCTTCGCTTTCTCCTCCTGAATCAGGCAGCACAGGGAAGATTAATTATGTATGGGCAGCCAAATCAGAAATCTACTTGGAAAGGACACCATACACTTGTCATCATATTCTGGGGGAAGGGACATAACCTCATTTCCATTTCAGTGGGAGATTGTTGTACTTTTTCAAAAAGGAATTGGGTCACCTCATGAAAACTGCCTTTAGCAAAGAGTTCACTCTCTGCTCATCTAGATTACACACAAGTTGGGGGGAAAGGCCGTTGTGCTTATAAGCCATCTCTGACCATGAAGGAATTCTAAGAACACAGACTTCTGCATGGCTATCACCAGACCTAACACCAAACACTTCCTCAGCCATTATCAGACCTAAATTTTTCACATCTTATTTAGTGGAGTACCCCAGTGAGACAGGAATGAAGTCACTGAAATACCTTAAATAACAACAAAGGAAAAGCATCGATGTCAAAATGACAAAGCGTGAGTTATAACTGGTGCTAAATTCCTTGAAGGAGTGTTTGAGGTCCCAAAGAAGGCCTCCTTCAACAATCTGAGATGCCAGTGAAATATAAAGAGAAATCTTTAAGTCACATGAGAAGTTATGCTTTGTAAGGGATGTAGTGGGAAAAATGACCACACCTTGGGTGATTCACTTAACCACTTGTTGGCCAACAGGCAATGGCACATACCAGGAAATGGACAGTTTACATCTAGGTCCTGCCTATGGCCTCAGGGGATTATACAGGAAAGCTGCTATCATCTCACTGCTCCAAACAGACCCACATCTACTGAGCACAAGAATCCCCAGATGCTCAGTGTTTGGAGAACACAGCAAAGAACAGCTCAGTTCTCTCAGCAGTTAATAGGGAACACTCCTACAAAGAATGCTTCCTCCTGGGCGCCTGGGTGGCTCAGTGGGTTAGAGCCTCTGCCTTCCAGCTCAGGTCATGATCTCAGGGTCCAGGGATCGAGGCCCACATCAGGCTCTCTGCTCGGCAGGGAGCCTGCTTCCTCCTCTCTCTCTGCCTGCCTCTCTGCCTATTTGTGATCTCTCTCTGTCTCTCTCTGTGTCAAATAAATAAATAAATAAAATCTTGAAAAAAAAATGCTTCCTCCTGTTGTAAGGACTGTGTGTTTTGGGGAAGACTATTCACACAGTTGGTTAGTCTGTTATTTGCCATCTTTAGGTGTCACACAGTCTATGGAGTGGTTTCTAAATGTAGATTTTTGTCACCGTAACTGACAGAAAATCTTTGTTCAGCAAAAGAATATCACACACCCAAACATTAACATTTCAGGAAGCCCTCTTAGGGATGTGTGGTAGTGATAAAATATAGGGATCGGGAATGAGCTGCTCCCTTATCTTGCTCAAGGACCCATAGCCTTTCATAGGCATCTCAACTTTGGACAAAGACAAGGGCTCTTATTTTTCACTGACAAGCATCAGAGAGATGAGTGGTTAAAGCCTTCCAGGAAATTTTGACTCTAAGACTCCCTCCACCCTACACAAAGGAGGACTAAATTTCCATCCTAACTGAGACACAACATCAAAGTGAGCAGTCACCAGCAGGAGGATAAAGGGACAAGAGACAGGTGATGACAAAGATGACTAGCTGAAATGAAAAGTAATCTGAAAGTCTCTACTCTTGGATAATAAGTAAAAGACAGCAAAGACCAGTACACAAAAGAACACTCAAGCAGCTTACTAGGAGGCAAGGAAGAATCCAGTGAATGTAACTATAATATACCAAGATTTCATCATTACAGCTTACCACTGAAGACTCAAAATAGGCTTATAGCACTCCTGTTTAAGGCACGAGGAATTCCAAGAACACACCAGGAGGCAATGACAAGTTCACAAATCTGTTTCTGTGGAAGGATTAGCAACTGGAACTCCCCCTCAGCACAATTATCTAGGCTGAATTGATCTGGTACCTTCTTTTGAGGGGTAATCAGGACACCGGGCACTCTAGATTAACAGTGGTCTCATCTGAGGTACAAGTAGATTCTGTCCACTAGTTGAATTCCCACCAGCTTTACCACTGGGAGAAGCTAAGATACATAATTTCCCTTCTCCCAGGAAAGGGTTTATTATTTTCATTGGGTCCATGGCTTGGGAGAAGGCCCCAGGGTGGGTAAAAAGCTGTCTAAAGGCCACAGGGAAAACCTCAGGCAGCAGTCCTGACACCATGTGGATGCCAGAGGGGCCCCTCATAGGCTGCTAGGCTCCAGAAGCCCCTAGTCTTGCTCGAGGGCGAGCCTTTCAAAGAGAGACTTAACCAGCCCAGGCTGGGGACTAGCCAGCCTGTAGAAGTTGATCAGGTCATTGCCCATTTTCTAGGTTAGTTTCACCTTTTTAGCTAGGAAGTGGCTCCCCAGGAAGTCACACAAATGAGGGTCCACATTTGTAGGAATTCATAGTGCCTGGTGGGATAAGATTTAATAAACACATGTCTCCCTGGATGAAATAGTTGAAAAACAAAGAAAGAGTGTCCAGAAAACTGGGCCCCCTTTAAGTTTTCTGGGCTGAAAACAGCCGGATCCTCACTGCGGTTCACTCATCCAGGGAGTAAATGTTTGACTTAAGAGAAACATTTCTTTCTGGAGGTCACAGATTCCACATACTCCCTGTCTGCATGCTCTTCATGAGCACAGCTTGTTCTAATCACACAATACTCCCTATACCACTATCCTGATTATTACAGCTTCACATTCCTTCTTTTTCTTATTCCCTTGTATTGATAGCATTCACAATAAAGGTGGAGATAGAATCTGGCTTAGGACCTTTTACCACTAGAGCATCTGGTCCCCAGACCCCCTCCTTTCTACTACTAAGGTATCTGGAGTAATCTTTTCATTCGGCGCCTCAGGGTTTGCTGGCCAAACCCGACACACATGGGCAGAACTCATGGCATGCAGATCCAAAACAGCCTTGTTCAGTTCTCTAGGATCATGTCAGCTTCCATGGTGTCCATGGTTTTACTCACTCATCTTGGGATGGCTTCTGCACATCCTAGGTATCATGTTGGTTTATCTTCAAATAATGCTCAGTATCTTCAAATTTCTCCTTGGCCAACTTATGGAAGAAGTGTTCTGTGCCCTCCAGAGTACATCAACACAAGTGAAATAGAAGCCCAGAGAGAGGTACAGGAGGCCCAAGATGTATGTTGACAAGGAGGTTGATGGCAGCTTCCGCTTCAGTGGAATACTTCTGCAGAATGTGGCAGCTCATGATTATTTCCCAATAAGGAGCAAAGCTCAGAAAGTGGTGTTGCCTGCCTCTGAAGGAGAAAGGATGACTGAGAAGTATAGTTCTTAAGGTTACAACCTGAAAGGAGGTTGGAGGCTGGTCAGAGGCTAAGAGAAGGGGAATACCTGGGTCTGTTCCATCCAAACACTATTGAAAAGACAGCTCCATGGGAAAGCCCAGTGAACTGTTAGTACATGATTCTTTGTATTTCAGAAGGCCAGGGAGGTTCCTGTTTTACACAGGGCTTGTTGACTGGTACAGCTACTTAGAGAAAGAAAACCTTCATCCTTCTACTGACAGCATGTTCTTTATAAAAAAACAAACAGCTTTGTAATATAGCTTGACGTCTGGAATTGTGATGCCACTGGCTTTGATTCTTTTTCAATGTTCCTTAGGCTATTCAGAGTCTTCTCTGATTCCGTACAAATTTTAGGATTATTCCAGCTTTGTGAAAAATATCGATGGATTTTTTATTTATTTTTTTTATTATGTTAGTCACCATACAGTACATCATTAGTTTTTGATGTAGTGTTCCAAGATTCGTTATTTACCTATAACACCCAGTGCTCCGTGTAATATGTGCCCTCTTTAATACTCATCACTGGGCCAACCCATCCCCCCACTTCCCTACCCTCTAAAATCCTCAGTTTGTTGCTCAGAGTCCACATGGTTTGTCTCCCCCACTGATTCCCCCCCTTCATTTTTTCCTTCCTTTTCCTAATGTACTCCATACTATTCCTTATGTTCCACAAGTAAGTGAAACCATATGATAATTGATGTTAATAGAGATTGCATTGAATGTACAGATTGCTCTGGGAAGAACAGATATTTTTAAAATATTTATTCTTCCAATTCATGAGCATGGTACATTTTTCCATTTCTTTGTGTCTTCCTGTTTTATAGTTTTCAGGGTATAGATCCTTTGCCTCTATGGTTCAGTTTATTCCTAGGTATCTTACAGGTTTTGGTGCAATTTTAAATGGGATCAATTCCTTAATTTATCTTTCTGTCTCATTATTAGTATGTAGAAATGAAACTGATTTCTGTGCATTGACTTTGTATCCTGCCATGTTGCTGAACTGCTGCATGAGTTCTAGCAATTTTGGAGCAGAGTCTTTTGGGTTTACCACATAGTATCAGGTTATCTCCAAAGAGTGAGAGTTTGGCTTCTTTACCTATTCAGATGCCTTTTATTTCTTCTTGTCTGATTGCTGAGGCTAGGATTTCTAGTAATATGTTGAACAACAGTGGATAAGAGTTGGCATCCCTATCATGTTCCAGACATTAGGGAGGAAGCTCTAAGTTTTTCCACATTGAGAAGGATATTCACTATGGACTTTTTGTATATGGCTTTTGTGATATTGAAGTACGTTCCCTCTCTCCCTATACTATGCAGAGTTTTAATCAAGAAAGGATGCTGTACTTTGTTAAATGATTTTTCTGCATCTATTGAGAGGATCATATGGTTCTTATTTTTTATTAATGTAGTAGAACACATTGATTTGCAGATGTTGAACCACCCTTGTGGCCCATAAATAAATCCTACTTGGTCATGGTGAATAATCCTCTTAATGTACTGTTGGATCCTAATAGCTAGTAATTTGGTGAGAATTTTATCACCCATGTTCATCAGAGATATTGGTCTGTAATTCTTTTTGGTGGGTGTCATTGTCTGGTTTTGGGATCAAGGTAATGATGGCCTCATAAAATAAGTTTTGAAGTTTTCCTTCTATTTTTTGAAACAGCTTCAGAATAGGTACTAGTTCTTCTTTAAATGTTTGGTGACATTCTCCTGGGAAACCATCCACCCCTGGGCTCTTGGTTTTTGGTAGATTTTGATTACTGCTTCAATTTCCTTACTAGTTATGGGTCTGTTCAGGTTTTCTCTTTCTTCCTGGTTCAATTCTGGTGGTTTAAATGTTTCTACGAATGCATCCATTTCTTCCACCTTGCCTAATTTATTGCTTGTAATATATTCTTCTAATTGTATTTCTTTGGTGTTGGTTGTGATCGCTCCTCTCTCATTCATGATTTTATTAATTTGTGCTCTCTCTCCCCCTCTCTTTTCATTTGTAAGTCTGGCCAGGAGTTTATCATTCTTATTAATTCTCCCAAAGAACCAGCTCCTAGTTTTGTGGATCTGTTCTACTGTTCTTTTGGTTTCTAGTTCATTGATTCCTGCTGAAATCTTTATTAATTCTTGTCTTCTGCTTGGTTTAGCCTTTATTTGCTGTTCTTTCTCCAGGTCTTTTAGGTGTATGGTTAGGTTGTATATTTGAGACCCAGAATGAGAGAAAATTTTTGCAAGTGTCTTGTCAGATAAAGAGCTAGTATCTAAAATCTATAAAGAACTTATCAAACTCAACACTCAAAGAAAAAATAACCCAGTCAAGAAATGTGCAGATGACATGCAAATGGATGACAGACACATCAAAAAAATGCTCCACATCACTCAGCATCAGGGAAATACAAATCAAAACCACAATGAGATACCACCTCAAACCAGACAGAATGGCTAAAATTAACAAGTCAGGAGACAATAGATGTTGGTGAAGATGCAGAGAAAGGGGAACCCTCTTTCTCTAATACCTAGGGGTATTACCTAGGGGCACTAATACCTAGAAGGCATGACCAACAACTGCTCTTCCTATCCAGAAAAATGTCTCTGGCTCATAATATGGAGACAAAGATCAGTTTGTCCAGCAGTGTGACACTGTGGGACTGTAATGGTTTTAGAATTCATCTCATATCAGCCAGGCAAGTCTTAGCAGAAAAGAAGGTACAGTGTTGGCCATGATAGGCACTGTCTCCCACCTCTCTCAGATAATCTAATAACTACTTGTGCCAAATTAATTCAGAAAAAGTCTGAGGTCATCTAGTTCTACCATCTAGTATTTGGGATTGTTTCCTCTAGGGAAATTTCAAGGAGTAGCACTTGAAACAACACAGCTTTGGAGAACATGCAGATAACAGTACAAAATGGTATTCAATGCAGGTGAATTTACCTTAGTCCATTATAAAACAAATCTTTTAAAACTAGCATCATTGTGACTATACATGTTCAGGAAGAAGAGCTACCACAAGAACTCAAGGTCTAATAGAGTCACCTAAAGGGAACAATATTTTAGAGATTACTGAATATTCTAGAGATTAATAAATCAATAAATTAAAATATACAGAGTCCATATTGTCAGAGACAAAGGGATATTAGCCCCAAAAGGATATAGACAAAATATAGAAGTACAGCATTAATACAGTAATGTGTGAAAATATGTGGAATAGAATCAATGTGGCTAAAGATCAGAGCAAGGAATGCCCAAAAGGCATCAAGGAAAACTAAGGACCAAAGTATGGCAGAGAAAGAGACAGACTATTTCCACATCATTCATTAAAACATACCCCTCCCCCCGAGCCCCTTAGAGTGCAAGAGAGAGGGTAATATAGTACACTCAGGCCTTTGGGTTCAGTATATCATCCATGACCATTCACCTATAGCCCCTGTTGTGCACTGAGCATTCATCTGAGTTATAGCAGGCATCATTAAGAGTAGAAAGAGGTAGCAGACTGTTCTTTATGTTTACAAAACTATCTGTTTCCATCAGTATAAAATGGCACCTTTATTAATGGGAATTCAGATTTTGATCGATTCTATTGTGAAGTCAGGTCTGACTATAAGACTAAACCACAATTAAACAATGGCATTTCTAAGAACTAAAAATTGGACCTTGGATATCCAGGGTTGAATTCCTGATGTGGTCAATCCTAGAGCATGGTAGATAGCAGAGGATCATGAAAGTCTGGAAAAAGGCTCTGTGTCTCTTATAAATCCATCAGTGCAGAAGTACCATGGGACTGAGTGTACAGATGGAACCATTTCAGATAGAAAACACCCATTTGTAGAGAAGGCAGTAAAGATGAAGGGTGCTCTGTGGCCCCTGAATAAGGCAGGCACTTGCCACATGACTTGTCTGGAGGCTCAGACCTTGTCCCTGCATCACCAGCAAGCATAAGACAAGGAGTTTCCTAACCAGTTAAGTCCTCCAATTCACTTTCAACCAACTCATCCCCACAGGGAAATGTCAGGGCTGGTTCCATTAAGACAATACTGGTGGCAATTCCTTCAGGCAATCACATTAGGTGCTCTATCTGTGAACATCAGGGAAGTGGGGAGGAATGGTTTGTCAAAGGTAATATCTACTAGAGTTTCAGCCCTACACACAATATGGACATCCTAAACATTTAAACATTTACTCACCCAAAGGGAACCCATGGCAGAGAAAGCTGAACACCTGTGATCCATTTGCTATGGATGGAACTATCTGGGAAAGATGATCCGGTTGACCCAGGCCCATGATAAATACTGCTCAGGTAGTAGACATTGAAAATTCTCTCTGTATAAACTGAGAATTCTTCTTCTAAGACAGCTATATGGTAAGACCACTCACCTGGGCCATCCCAAATATGCAGGGAAGGACCCTTTTTTGTGATGTCAGAACAAAAATATTGGGTAAGAAAATATTAAAGTCCAAGACTGCCCATCAAGGACTCAGATGGTATATCACTTCCCAACTCCCATCCACAGATCTGTGGAGAAGCCAAAGCAACATTGTTCTGCAAATTCTCCCCTTAGAGTACCAGCACAGGTTCTAGTGAGGCCGTGCTCCTGGGTAAGGCTCTGCCAAGTTTGTATATGAGAAGTGATGGAAAAAACATCTTAGTCTCCCTCATGACTCAACCATAGGAGTTTCAAAATGGAAGATCAGACAGTCTCATTAGAAATAATGTGAGATGAAGGAGAAGGTCAGAAAGGATTACAATCTTTTCTTACAAAATATAAATTCTTCAAACATAATTGAGTTCCAGCAAGAAACGAGGCAAAGAAATCTTCACTCCTTGTATGGGCAAGATGAAACCTCTCCCCCCACCCCAGATGTAATGTTTTTTTTCTTCCTAACACTGAACAGCCTTCAATATCATCTCACAACTGGTGTCTGAAAACCATATATTTCAGGTCACATGAAATTTGTAGGTATCTAGGTATCTTTGGAGGAAACAATACGGACAATTGCTGTTTTCTTCCCTGATCTGGATGTTATGAGGACCTTACTTCACCTCCAAGACCATCTTCTCCTATAATGTAGCTCAGGACTGGGAATAGAGGGCAGTTCTTTGCTGGGATGTCCTAGCCCAGTGGACACTTTTTAGAGCAAAAACATAGGTGTGTTCCTTGAATAATCTTGCTGGTGTGTTTTTTTTTTTAAGATTTTATTTATTTGACAGAGAGAGATCGCAAGTAGGCAGAGAGGCAGGCAGAGAGAGAGGAGGAAGCAGGCTCCCCACCAAGCAGAAAGCCTGATGCGGGCCTCGATCCCAGAACCCTGAGATCATGACCTGAGCCGAAGGCAGAGGCTTTAACCCACTGAGCCACCCAGGCGCCCTTGCTGGTGTATTTTCTGACTTTCCTAGATGGGTTCAATCTGAGCCTCAGCCAGTAACAGAGATAATGGAGAAAAGGAGTCCACCTCCTAAAAAAGCATGATCCTGAAGGTTGTCATCACTTCTCACGTTTGATAGGAAGCACATCATTAAAATAGCTAACTGTAATAAGTTAGGTAAGTCCTCTTTATTCATGTTGGCTTGGGAGGAACACAGGTGGCTCAATAAGATATAAGAATACAAGTTCCTGGGTGCCTGGGTGGCTCAGTGGGTTAAAGCCTCTGCTTTCGGCTCAGGTCATGATCTCAGGGTCCTGGGATCGAGGCCCGCATCGGGCTCCCTGCTCAGCAGGGAGCCTGCTTCCCCCCTCCTCTCTCTGCCTGCCTCTCTGCCTCCTTGTGATCTCTCTCCCTCTATGAAATAAATAAAATCTTTAAAAAAAAAAAACAGAATACAAGTTCCTTTCCTGTCCCCCTGTAAGGCTTCTTCCAGATCAGATAGCACAGGACAGGTCAGGAAAAAAAATCCTAAAATAGAAATCCAACTGTCAACAATCATACACCAGCCATCTCGTCTCCCAGACATGCCTGCATTTGAAAGATTCATTCAAAGGTAGTCTTTTTACAATTTAGGGTAAGGCATGTAAGCCACATGACCTTAATGGAGAGCACTGCTTGTGAAGGAAAACCAAACCAAACAAAACAAAAAACACAGGTGTCTTCCACAAGTACTATTTCTCCCCAATAGGCATTTCCTTCTTCTACACTGTATTTTCATGCAGGTTAGGCTAGGGCATCAAAAATCTATAACAGAGGGAAAATTTTTAGGAACAAATAACAACTTGAAGTAATGAACATCTAAATGCAGAAAATCCCCCACATCCTGTCCAGTGGAGGTTTTTTTTTTTATTGTGTTATGTTGTCACCATAAAATACATCATTAGTTTTTGATGCAGTGATCCAAGATTCATTGTTTATGTATAACACCCAGCGCTCCATGCAATACATGCCCCCCTTAATACCCACCACCAGGCTCAGTGGAGGTTCCTAACAAGACAGGAGAACTTTGCCAAAGTTCCTGTAGACAACTAGAGAAGGCATCCTTGCAAACACCCAATTTTATTGAGTGATGTTCATTTTTAACTTCTCATCTCTAAAACTGAAAGGTAAAAAAAAAATTCCTTTTATTTAAGCCAAAACTTTCTGGTCATTTGTAACAGCACCAAGGAAGTTAACACAGTACTGGTCTAAAATTCTTACTTCACACTCTGCACTTGGAGGAATCCATACTAACCACTGAAGTTTACTCTATTTTTCTAATATTAGGATCCATAATCATTCATTCCTGGGCAGCACTAATCAAGGATAAAATAGTCACAAAGACAACATACCTGTTAGCATCCCAACCTAGATTATTAAAAAGGTATTATAAACAGTGTCCACTTAAACTTCAAATGTAGAGGTATAAATGCCTTGAAAAAATGATTAAAGCTTATCTGAAACAAACTAAATATTGAATATCCAGAATTTTTAGTGATGAAATCTAAATATACAATGAAGTCTTTCCACAAAGCATTCTCTGAGCCCAGAAACTTCATTCCTTGATTGTCCCATGAGTTCAGACAGAAATGTACCAATCATATGGAAATCACTTCAGAGAAGAGTTTCTCAGAAGTTTTTCTTCCCTGACCACCAAGGGGATTTACTAAGATGCCAGTGCTTAGCCTACACAGATTTATCACCTATAGCAACCAGAATCACAGCTGCATTGGGCCATCTCTGAGACCATCACTTTATGTTCTACACTAAGTGTGGTTTGCAAGGGAGTCGCTCAAATTTGGCTCCACAAATCCTCTGGATCTTCTGAGGTTTGGAGTGGTGTCCAGTGCACAGGGCTCCATGAGAAGCTTGATTCTCAGTCTACCCATGAGGATTCCTGAGCCCAACATGCAAAACCTGTACCTCTCAGCACCAAGGGAAGAAGAATGCCTATAATCTGCATCTTGAGAACACTTAATAATCCTTAAAGTTTCAATGTCAGCATAATTTGTTCGTTTCAAAGAGTGGTATTGACAAGGGACAGAATGCTCTCATTTCAATCACTCAAACACTCCTTCTTAGGTGCCCCCACAGTGGAAGGAAGTATAAAACTTTTAGGCTGTTAAGTTTTGGATTTCCTTGATGGTCCTTGACATAATGTTCAAACCTGTGGACCTGCATTCTCAGAGTACGCACTCACAATGGAAAAAGGAACCCCCAAATTAAATAGTCCATTGCCTGAAGGCTTCACCATCTAAGATACCAAACTTAGTACCATGAAGACAAACACTGGAAGAAGGATCCATGGCAGTGCTATGAAGACCAGAGAGCAGAGATTCCAGGGATGCCAGACTTGGGAGCAAGAAAATTCCTTTACCACCTCTTTCATACAAGATCCATGGACAGAAGTCAAAGCAACATCCTTTTGGAAAGACTCCCCATAAATCGTCAGCATAGGGGTCTGGTCAGGCCATGCTTCTGGATTAGAATGTCAAGATTTACTCCTAAGTAGTGGAAATATCTGAGTCAATGAAGGTAATTTCAAATGGGAAGACAGAATGGCCTCATTAAAATTTGGGGCCTGAAAAATGTAGAATGTAAGGACAGATTATAATATTTCTTTTCAGAATAGCCTAAGTTTTGAAATACAAATTAGTTCCATCAAGAAGACAAGGCATGTGAAATATCTTTTCCCATTCAGGAGGTTGCCATATGATAAAAATTAGTATGACTCAGAGACAGCTATGCAAAACCTGTCAGAGTACTATGCCCAACAGAATGACAGTTTCAAACATCTTTAACAGGTAAGCCAGAGTCTAAACAGACTAGAGCTCAGAAATTTACCTTTCACTATAAGAAAAAAAAATGTCCTTCATTCCTTCTCCACAAACTGATCCCTGGACAGAAATCAAAAATACTTAAGGCAGCTCAGTGTTAGGTGAGAAACAGGAGTCTATTCTTTCACATACAGGGAATGGAGGTTGTATTGCCTTTTCTTGATACTGATTGATATTTATTTTTTATTTATTAACATATAACATTTATTTCAGGGGTACAGGTATGTGATTCATTAGTCTTACACAATTCACAGCACTCACCATAGCACATCCCCTCCCCAGTGTCCATCACCATCATTCTAATCCAGAGGCATCACAAAATCCCAACATAGTTTGGGAAGGATCCCCTTAGACTATCAGAGCAGGGTCTATTCAGTACACACCCCTAAATTAGCCTCTGCAAAGATTTACATAAGGAAAGTCTGTCTCCCTTTTGACTCAACTATGGGAGTTTCAAATGGAAACACAGTACAGCCTCGTTAGACATAGTGGGAGCTAAAGGAGAATGTAGAATATCCTAAACCAAATCACACCATTTCTTCGAAAAAGATATGTTACTTTAAAATACCAGGTTTTGGGATCAAGATAATGCTGGCCTTATAAAATGAGTTTGGAAGTTTTCCTTCCATTTCTATTTTTTGGAGCAATTTCAGGAGAATAGGTATTAATTCTTCTTTAAATGTTTGGTAGAATTCCCCTGGGAAGTCATCTGGCCTGGGGCTCTTGTTTGTTGGGAGATTTGTGATTAGTGTTTCAATCTCCTTACTGGTTATGGGTCTGTTCAGGCTTTCTATTTCTTCCTGGTTCGGTTTTGGTAGTTTATACATCTACAGGACTGCATCCATTTCTTCCAGATTGTCAAATTTGCTGGCCTATAGTTGTTCATAATATGTTCTTATAATTGTTTGTATTTCCTTGATGTTGTATTTCTTTGTGATCTTTCCACTTTCATTCATGATTTGACTAATTTGGGTCCTTTCTCTTTTCTTTTTGAACTTCTCAAACTCAACACCCAAAGAACAAATAATTCAGTCAAGAAATGGGCAGAAGACATGAACAGACATTTCTGCAAGGAAGACATCCAAATGGCCAACAGACACATGAAAAAAGTGTTCAACATCACTCTGCATCAGGGAAATACAAATCAAAACCACAGTGAGATACCACTTCACACCAGTCAGAATGGCTAAAATTAACAAGTCAGAAAATGACAAGTGTTGGCAAAGATGCAGAGAACCCTCTTACACTGTTGGTGGGAATGCTAGCTGGTGCAGCCACTCTGGAAAACAGTATGGACGTTCCTCAAAAAGTTGAAAATAGAGCTACCCTATGACCCACCAATTACACTACTGGGTATTTACCCTGAAGATACAAATGTAGTGATCTGAAAGGGCACATGCAACTGAATGTTTATAGCAGCAATGCCCACAACAGCCAAACTAAGGAAAGAGCCTAGGTGTCCATCAACAGATGAATGGATAAAGATGTGGTATATATATACAATGGAACACTATGCAGCCATCAAAACCCCAAAATCTTGCCACTTGCAATGATGTGGATGGAACTAGACGGTATTATGCTAAGCAAAATAAGTTAGTTGGAGAAAGAATTATCATATGATCTCACTGATATGAGGGATTTGAGAAACAAGACAGAGGGTCATAGGGGAAGGTAGGGAAAAATGAAACAAGATGAAACCAGAGAGGGAGACAAGCCATAAGAGACTCTTAACCTCAGGAACAAACTGAAGTTTGCTGGATGGGAGTGGGATGGGAGGAATGGAGTGGCTGGGTGATGGACATTGGGGAGGGGATGTGCTATGGTGAGTGCTGTGAATTGTGTAAGACTAATGAATCACATGCCTGTACCCCTGAAACAAATAATACGTTATATGTTAATAAAAAATAAAGAAAAAATAAAAAATAAAATATCAATCAGTGCCATCAAGAAAAGGCAATACAACCTCCATTCCCTGTATGTGAAAGAATAGACTCCTGTTTTTCACCTAACACTGAGCTGCCTTAAGTATCATCTCGCAACTGGTATCTTAAAATCATACATTTAAGAAACATGAAAATGAGTGGGTTCTTTGGATGGACCAATGTGGACATGGGAGATTTCCTGATCTGGATATCACAAGCAGCTTATTCCACCAGCAGGACCATCTTCCCCCCATTAAATGTAGCTCAAGACTATGAATAGAAAGCTCTTCTCTCTTGTTCTGGACACAGACTCCCTGGGCTCACATTGTACTTATCACTGAGGAGCAGAGAGACTCACCTCCACTGGAGTTAAGGTTTACCAATAGTAAAGCTAGTATGCGAGGAGAATGATCCTGCTCAGAAATGGCTAGTGAGGCTCCTGCTTCACAGTCAACAAAGCATCCCAGGAAAGTGAAATGCTTATCACCATGCACCAGAAAAGCAGGTCTTACATAGCCTGATAATGATCTTTCTCCCATGGGACCCATCTTCCAAGACATTAGAAACATATTCCCCCAGAAAAACACCACCAAGCACAACTAGGAAAAGATCGATCTGGGAATGAACAAG
This sequence comes from Ailurus styani, assembly GCA_002007465.1. Classification (NCBI taxonomy): domain Eukaryota; kingdom Metazoa; phylum Chordata; class Mammalia; order Carnivora; family Ailuridae; genus Ailurus; species Ailurus styani. The sequence goes on from LNAC01000206.1 coordinate 2,905,029, forward strand.
TATAATACCTACCCTACCCATAAGATACATCAGACTCATGTCATTACCCCAAAGGATATAATTAAGCCCAAGCAGAGTGACATTGTGATGACTGGAACAGTTAGAGTACTACTTCATGTCTCCAGTGACTGGCTACCCAGAGCAGAAAGTGCTGCTACAACCATCAGATTGCTAATAGTGTCAAGAGGATCAAGAAACAAACTTTAGGGGCATCTGGCTGCAACTTCCTTACATTCAGTCCTGTGCTTCTTATGCATTCTTATGTATTCTTGTGCCAGGAGGCACAACTGGCATGTCAGTCGAAGAGCACCCATTACTTAACAGGTAGGTTTGCACTCAATCTAGGTAGACATCCTTCAACATGAGGAAGATCTGATTCATGTACTTGATCTCTTACCTCAAACCCATTTTCAGACACAATAACCAAAACCAATAGAAAATGGAACATACAGACTTAAAAAAAGCCATTATGTGTAGGTACCATCACATTAAGACACAAGACCCTTATCAGCAAAAACATTGTACTACCATGGGATCAACTTCCAGTGATTCTGAAGAGATAGCTGAGAGTTCAGGGGGTAGGAGCCTTAGGTAAAGGCCCAAATGGTAACTACTGTCATGTAATCAATGTCTGTGGGTGTGTCCAAGAATGAATTACATCTAAATCCCTTTCTAGGACATCCAAAATATTAATGCTTCCACCTAAATCTTCCTAAGTACTCATGGATGGAAAATAGCCCTCTGGCCCAAAATAGTGTTTTAAGGATGACCTAGGTGGTCTCTATCAGGGCTGGCAGGATAAAATCCTACTCCAAAATAAGACCCCTGCAGGCAGAGTCCATCAAAACAGTTATAGAAGCAGAGAGATGGGATGAGGAGAGCAGAATGAATAAAGTTTGAGGAATAGGACTAAATGGAGACATGACAAAAACTTAGAATCATAAGAAGGACTACATCATTTTAATCTCCCCTACCTGTTTGGGCCATACTAGAACCTTTCTCAGACCTGGCTATTTTTACTCTAGCTCTGAGCCACTTTCTATCTCAAATGTTTGACTGGGTTCTGAATCCTATAAAACTTAGGGCACATGAGTTTGATATATCTGGAAGGACCAACTAACAACCAACTAACAGCAAAACAGCACTTCCAAATGGTCTTAAGTGTTAACTTGCTTCAAGCTTATGCACTCGTTTCTTGCTGACCTGAGCCCCTTATACTTTGTAGGACTTCCCTTGAGATTTTGCAGACCACTGGCCTTGAACAAAGGACCAGACTTACCCAGAAAATAAGGCTTGATCATATTTGAAGACAGCTGCCACTGATGCCAGCAAGTCTGTTCAGGGTCATGTCAACAAATGATTAACTGCTGAGCACCAGCTTCTCTGAAACATAGCCCCCTCACCATTTCCCTGTTCTTCCCCCTTTAAAAACCTGCTTCACCTGGATGGGGAAGATAGTCTTTGAGATGTTAGTCTACCATCTTCCCAGGTTGCTGGTTTCCTGAATATGACAACCTTTCTTTTCCTACTATCAGTCTTTCAAATATGGATTTTTGAGTGGCAAGCAGCCAAACCTCAGTTCAGAACCTGTCCTCTGTCCACTAAGAGGTTCCTGATCTGTAGGTTGCCGACTTGTAATTCCAGGACCATCTTTCCCCTTCAAATGTAGCTAGAGCACATGAAATCTACAGTAGCTCTCTGCTGAAATGTCCCAGTCTACAGAGCACCTTAGAATATGCATTGACACAACCATCGCAACCACACTTTTTACTTGCTATTCCTAGAAGTAGTCACTCATGGATTCAAGGAGGACATGAGAAGAGATAACTACTTTTCCAAGTACAGGATCCTAAAGATGAGACATTAATTCATTCATGTAACATGGCCATCACTGAGACGCAGAAGGGAAATCTTTATTCTTGTTGACACATGAGAAATTAACATGACCCTGTAAGAAGTTATGGGGATATAGGTTCCTCTAAGGTCTCTTCTTCCTCCTCTGGCTGGTTACCTTTGGTCTTCTTAATCATGCAGCACAGAACAATTAATTATCTAGGGCCAGCCAAAGTAGATTTCTAGCTGGGAAAGGGCACCACACACCTGTTAAGACATAGGGGGAAGGGAGATGCCCTCATTTCTACTTCAGTGGGGGATTGATGTGCTTTATAAAGAATAGGCCACCTCACAGAAAACACCTTCCCCTCCTCTAAGTGATTTCCAAGATGTATCACCTACCAATGCCTTTCTGAGGAACTTCCAGACAGGCTCAAATTTGTGACCTTGAAGAACAACCTGTTCCTCACAAAGTGAGTTGTGACTCACGGAAGTCGGTGTTCTGCTCAAACCAAAGGGAAAGAAACAACATGAGGGCCAAAGCCCCATGGGTGTCTAGGTCATAATTGGCACTGAGGACATATCTTCTCCCTCGCATGAAGGAGGAGTGTCCCTTCCTCTCTGAGATCAATGTGATAGAAAGAGAAACTTAGTGCTCCCTTATACTTATAGACCCAGGTAAACAGGGGTCAAATGAGGATTGTGGTCCTGAATCAGCCACCCTGCTAAAACTGGCAAGGCATCTGTTCTCCTTGTCTAATCACAGAAGGGTTTAATTTCAGGTCTCTCCAGTTTCTAAGGTCTCTTCCAGTTTCAGGTCTCTTCCAGTCCTAAGGGAATGGAAGGACAAAGGGTGGGTTGGGGGCACATAGTGGCAGTATCTGTAAGGAGTGGACTTCAGTTCACAGAGAACTCAGGATCTGCAGCTGGGCTGATGAGAATTTCCCCAGCTCCAGGCCATGGACTGGTCCTACATAGGGGAGCCACCTGAAAGAATAATATTAAGGTGAAAGAGAAGAAAGCGCTTCTCAGGACAGAGCTGCTCTGTGGGAGCTGAACAGTGACTACACATCAGGATCCCACAGGATGTTTCACCAACCTAGTATTTGCAAGGATTCACTTGGCCCTTAGGACATTCATCCTGTGTTACCACCAGTTACAAAATAAATGGGCTCTTTGAAGCCAGTATTAGTGACGTACCTCTTACATGTACAATGGTACAGTAGATTCTCCTATCCCATGATCAGTTCCTATACCATGGGAGATCAACCTCATACAAACTGTCTGCTGAGGAACCTACCTGAGCCTGTAAGTCATAGAAATAGTCCTTTTGATGTTTCTGTATTTCAGCTCAAAATACACCTGTTTTCTTTCTCTTTTTTTTAAGATTTTATTTATTTGACAGAGAGAAACACAGTGAGAGAGGGACACACAAGCAGGGGGAGTGAGAGAGGGAGAAGCAGGCTTCCCACAGAGCAGGGAAACCAATGTGGAGCTTGATCCCAGGACCCTAGGATCATGACCTGAGCCGAAGGCAGATGCTTAATGACTGAGCCACTCAAGTGCCCTTACACCTGTTTTCTTTAAGACAGGTTACATAAGGAAGTTTAGGAGAAAAAAAAAAGGCCCAGATGGAAATCCACTGGAGAATGGATACCACACCTCTGTCATCCCTCCTTGCTGACATTTTTTTAAGACTTCTAAATATAGGCCACTTAAGATTTCAGATAAGTATGCCTCTCAATTACACTTTGGTGGGAGATTGCTTAAGAGGAAATAGGTCTCTTAAAAATAAGGTCTTTTGCAAAATTTAGTTTATTCTTATCTTATTTTCATTCAAATGTGGAGGTGGGAGTGAGTAAGGACCATCATAACCTATCTCTTACAGGGAAGACTCCTAGAAACATTCAACTTGTCATGGTCCAACCTAGACTTACAAACAAAATTCCCAATATCCTATTTGCAGAGATCTTCATGGAACACCAGTAACAATGCCAAGGCCAGGTTAGTAATGGGTAGCCTGTAAATGAACTTTAGAAAAAACTACATCAAGTTGCAAAGGACTATATATGATATCACTAGTGCTAAGTCCCTGTATGAGTGATTCAGATTTACATAATGTCATTACAGAGGATGGAGAGAGATGAGAGAAACTCTAGCTCCACTGGAAACAAATGTTCCTAAAATGATAGTGCAACATAAACCATAACTAATCTTTAAGTAGGAGGGTCACCTCTAACTGAAGAAACAGAAAATAGGGTTTAAATCCTGAGATCCCACATGTGGGTACCTGGATTACTCAAGAGAAGCTGATGTCATCTTGCTTATCTAAGACAAGGTGAATTAACTTTCTATAGTGTTTCAAAACAAAGTTGATCAGTTTTCTATGTATCAGGCAATAGATTTACAGAACAAGGTCATGAAGGTCAGAAGTCACTTACACTAATACCTCAGAACTCCAGAGTAGACAATGCAGTTGTAGACCCAACTAACTGACAGACAGCTGGGATATCAGTATTCAGATTGCCCTGGGGACACATGGGTTACTCTAAGATTACTCCTAGGAATATAGGGCCATTCTGCTGGCCTTTCTCAGGTCTGCTACCTCCACAGACTTCTCCTGGCTCAGGCAGAACAGGGAAGATTAACTACAGGAGAAGTCCACCTTGGGAAAAAAACTGCACACACTTGTCAGATATACAAGAAAAGCATATAACCCCAGTTTCTTCTTTACTGTGTGACTGTGCTGATGGATAAAAGTATTCCCTTCACCAATAAGACATTTTTTTAATCTACCTTATATTCATGAAAGATTGGGGGAAGTAGAGGGAGAATTGTCTTAAGTTCTGACCAAAAAGGAATTCTAAGCACAGCCAACCACAAGGAACTAAAAGTAGAAAACTCTACCTGTTTCTTTTTCAAGGAGGACCTTATAAGAACCATGGTGATGTCACTAAGGTACTTTCAATAAAGAGCAAATAGGGTGTAAACAGTTGAGGAAGAGCAACTACATCAACATAACAAGGAAAAAAAATAAATATGCCTTTATATAGAATTACGAGATTCTTCACCTTAGGAGAACTTGCCAACATCTGTGGAGCTTCTCAATCTTATAGGGTCTCCATTTTCTGAGACCTAGGTCAATTTGTACAACCCTATACCTTCCCCATGGAAGATGCTATTAGCATTTTATTTTCTCTTCCCAATATCCCACCTTTCAGTTGGCACTAATTTTCAGTATGGCCCAGATACAGCTATACAAATCCTGAAAAAAAGACTGATTGACAGGATGACAGTTCTAAACCTCTTTAATGGGTTAGACTAGGTTTTCAACAGATCAGAGCTCAGGGATTTACCTTTTCTTCTAAGAAAACATGTTTTCCTCTTTCCTCATTGCCCACATTGTTGGCTTTCCTTGGAGTGCCTCCTCTCCCACATTTCTCAATCACAGACAGCCTCAGGGTATTTCAGGTAAATAGCAAACCAAACTTCTCCAGCTCTCACCACTCCCCAGTTGAGCTTAGCCCAATGCAAACACCCAAGTCAATACAACTTATGAATTCCTGGTCCCCCTGTTTCTCACTTTCAAAGTCATATAGGTTATCATCTACTAGGAGAGTGTTGTCTGAAGACCAGGAGCCTGCAGAAATAAGTATCACCAGGACAGCCACAGAAAATGTCCCTGCTTTACACTCTCATTTCTCCTTTACTCCCTCACTCCAACTAGGAAAGTCAATGCTAGTTCCATTAAGACACCTGTGTATTTTAGTGAAAATCAACACAAGAAACAAGTGTTGGTGAGGATGTAGAGCTCTTACACTGTTGGTGGGAATGCAAACAGGTGCAACCACTCCAGTAAACAGTATGGAGTTTCCTCAAAGAGTTAAAAAGTTAAAAAATAGAACTACCATGTGATTCAGCAAATGCACTACTGGTTATTTAGCAAAAAAACAAAAACAAAAACACTAATTCAGAGAGGAGTCTAAGATGATGGAGGAATGAGAGACCATAGTTTTGTCTGGTCCCAGGAATTCAGCTAGATAGCTATCAAATCATTCTGAACACCTGTGAACTCAACCAGATATCTAAGAAAATAGAAAAGCAACCACTTTTGGCAAGAACAGGATGGAAAAATTCACCTAAAAAAAATAAGCAGTACTGATTGCCAGGGACATAATTAGTATGGATATAAGTAAGACGTTAGAACTAGAGTTCAGAATAACAATTATAAAGATACTACCTGGGCTTGAGAAAAAGCATACAAAACAATAGAGAATTTCTTTTTGGGGATAGAGTTAAAATCTAACCAAGTCAAAATCAAAAAAAGCTGTTAATGAGATGCAATAAAAAATGGGGGCTCTAACTGCTGAGATAAATGAAGCAGAAGAGAATTAGTGATATAGAAGACAAAATGGTAGAGACTAAAGAAGCTGAGAAAAAGATAAACAGCTACTGGATCATGAGAGGAGAATTAGATAAGTGATACCATAAAGCAAAAGAGTATTAGAATAATTGCAGTCAAATGCTCTACTACTGAGCTATACCCCCTAGAATAATTTGAATCCCAGAAGAAGGGGAAGGAGGGTGGGGCAGAAGGTATATTGGAGCAAATTATAGCTGAAAATTTCTCTAACCTGGGGAAGGAAACAGGTATCCAAATCCAGGAGGCACAGAGAATCCTCCTCAACCAAAAATAGGTAAACACCCCCGATATGTAATAATGACACTTGCAAATGTCAGAGGCAGAGAAAATCCTGAAAGCAGAGTGGGACAAGAGGTCTATAATCTAAAAGGGTAGAAACATTAGACTGGTGGCAGACCTAGCCACAGAAAAAAACTAGCATGATATAATCAGGGTGCTAAATGAAAAAACCATGCAGCCACGACTACTTTATCCAGCTAGGATGTCATTTAAAATAGGAATGATAAAAAGCTTCCAGGACAAACAGAAACAAAAATAATTTGTGATCACCAGCTAGCCCTACAAGAAATATTAAAAGTGGTCCTCTAAGTGAATAGAGAGCCCCAAAGTAACATCACTTTACAGGTAATACAATGGCGCTAAATTCATATCTTTCAATAGTTACTTTGAATTTATTTTATTTTTTTTTTTTACTTTATTTTTTCAGTGATCCAAGATTCACTGTTACTTTTAATTTAAATGGGCTAAATGCCCCAATCAAAAGACACAGGGTATCAGATCAGATAAAAAAGCAAGATCTATTGATATGTTGTCTGCAAGAGACTCGTTTTAGACCCAAAGACACCTCCAGATGTAAAGTGAGGAGACAGAAAACCATTTATCATGCTAATGGACATCAAAAGGAAGCTGGGGTGGCAATCCTTAAATCAGAAAAATTAGATTTTAAACCAATGACTGTAATAAGAGGAGGAAGGACACCATATCATAATTAAAGGGTTTATCTAACAAGAAGATCTAACAATTGTAAATATTTATGCCCCTAACTTGGGAGCAGCCAATTATATAAGTCAATAACAAAGTTAAAGAAACATCAATAACACCATAATAAGGGATTTCAATACCTTACTCATTGCAATGGACAGATCATCTAAGCAGATCAACATGGAAACAAGGGCTTTGAATGAGACACTGGACCAGATGGACATCAGATATATTCAGAGCATTCCATCCTAAAGCAAAAGAATACACATTCTTCTCAAATGCACATGGAACACTCTCCAGAAGAGCCCACATACTGGGTCACAAATCAGGTCTCGATTGGTACCAAAATTGGGATTATGCCCTGCATATTTTCAGACCACAATGCTTTGAAACTGACTCATGAGAGGAAATTTGGAAAGAACTCAACTACATGGATGCTAAAGAGCATCCTACTAAAGGAGGAATGGGTCAACCAGGAAATCAAAGAATTTAAAAAATTCATGGAAACAAATGAAAATGAAAACACAACTGTTCAAAACCTTTGGGATGCAGCAAAAGTGGCCCTAAGAGGGAAGTATATAGCAATCCAAGCCTTCAAGAAACAAGATCTCAAATACACAACCTAACCCTAGACCTAAGGAGCTGGAGAAAGAACAGCAAATAAAGCCTAAAGCCAGCAGAAGAGAAAAAAAGATTAGAGCAGAAATCAATGAAATAGAAACCAAAATTAAAACAGATCAGTGAAACTTGGAGCTGGTTCTTTGAAAGAATTAGTAAGATTGATAAACCCCTGGACAAACTTGAAAAAGAACAGAGAAAGGACCCAAATAAATCACGAATGAGAGAGGAGAGAACACAACCAACACTGATGAAATACAAACAATTATAACATATTATTAGTAACTCTATGCCAACAAGTTAGGCAATCTGGAAGAAATGGATGCATTCCTAAAAAAAGATGTATGAACTACCAAAACTGAAACAGGAAGAAACAGAAAACCTGAACAGACCCATAATCAGCAAGGAAATTGAAACAGTAATCAAAATCTCCCAACAAACAGGAGTCGAGGGCCAGATGGCTTCCCAGGGAAATTCTACCAAACACTTAAAGAACTAGAACCTATTCTTCTTTTTTAAAAAGATTTATTTATTTGACAGAGAGAGAGAGAAAGATCACAAGTAGGCAGAGAGGCAGGCAGAGAGAGAGGAGGAAGCAGGCTCCCTGCTGAGCAGAGAGCCCAGTGCGGGCCTCGATCCCAGGACCCTGAGATCATGACCTGAGCCGAAGGCAGAGACTTTAACCCACCGAGCCACCCAGGCACCCCAAGAACTTATTCTTCTGAAGCTGTTTCAAAAAAAGTAGAAATGGAAGGAAAACTTCCAAACTTGTTCTATGAGGCCACCATTACCTTGATCCTAAACCCAGACAAAGACCCTCACCAAAAAGGAGAATTACAGACCACTATCTCTGATGAATATCGATGCAAAAATTCTCACCAAAATACTAGCCAATAAGATCCAATTGTACACTAAAAGGATGATTCACTACCACCAACTAGGATTTATCCCTGGGTTGCAAGGGCAGTTCAACATCCACAAATCAATGTGATTTACTAACTAAAATAAAGAACAAGAACCATATGATCCTCTCGATTTCTCAAATGCAGAAAAAGCATTTGACAGAGTACAACATCCTTTGATTAAAATTCTTCACAGTTTAAGGATAGAAGGAACATACTTCAATATCATAAAAGCCATCTACAAAAAGCCCACAGTGATTATAATTCTCAATGGGGAAAAACAGCTTTTCTCCTAAAGTCAGGAACACGGCAGGTATCCCCACTCTCACCACTGTTGTTCAACATAGTACTACAAGTCCTAGCCTCAGCAATCAGACAACAAAAATAAAAGGCATCCAAATTGTCAAAAAAAGAAGTCAAACTCTTTTCACATGTGATATGATACTCTATATGGAAAACCCAAAATACTCCACCCCAAAATTGCTAGAACCCATACAGGAATTCAGCAAAATGACAGGATATTTAAAAAAAACATCAATGCACAGTGCACTTTGTGCAAATGTAGTTGTGTTTCTGTTCAGGACTGCCCTTATGTGCAAATGTAGTTGTGTTTCTGTTCAGGACTGCCCTTATGTGCAAATGTAGTTGTGTTTCTGTTCAGGACTGCCCTTATCTATGAAGTTAAAAACACCAGAGCCCTAAAGGGAAGAGATAAACACAAGCTGCCAGTCTTTTGGTTGTACTACAAGAATGCCAGTGCAACCAGAACAGTTTTTCTGGATTGGTTCTGCTGATACTTTGTCCCTGAAATCAGGAAGTACCTTGTCAGTACGGGACTACCTTTTAAACTCCTTTTGATACTGGACAATGCCCCCTGGCCACCCAGAACCCCATTAGCTCAACACTAAAAACACTGAAGTATTCTACTTGCCCCCAAACACATCTCTAATTTACCCTCTAAATCAGGGGGTCATGAGGACCTTTGAGGCTCATTACTCATGGTACTGTATGGAAAGGATGGTCACTGTTATGCAAGAGAACATAAATAGAGAGATCATGAAGGTCTCAAAAGATTATACCATCAAAGATGCCAGTGTTGTTACAGAAAAAGCCAAGAAAGCTCTCAAGCCTGAAATTTCTGCTGGAGAAAAATATCAGATGTTGTGTATGACTTCACAGGATTTATGCCAGAGCCAATCAAAAAGAAGTTATGACAGAGTGGATATGGAAAAAAATATGGGGGTGAAGGATTTCAGGATATAAATTTTGGAGGAATTTAAGAGCTAATAGACACCACACCACAAGAATTAACAGAAGATTACTTTGAAGTAAGTACTTCTAAACTACTGCCAGATCATAAGAAAGAATAGAAGCAGTACCAGAAAATAAATGGACACTGGATAATCTGGTAGAAGGGTTAGGGTTATTCAAGGCTGCCTTTGGCTTTTTTACAGCATGGACAAAAGATCATCAGCCAAACTGGACAGTCATGAACTAAAGACAGTGCCTGAGAACTTACACCTAATTAAAAACAATTTCTCACCTTATGCAGATGCATCATCACCTGTAGGAACAATAACAGATGTGCCACCCTGAGGATATCACTGTATACACTGAGTATGAATACAAGGGAGCCATTCATATCTAACTGCCCAAATCCTCTGCATCTTCTTGTAGATGGATGGGTTCGGGTTTCCTCCATGGTCCTTGACATGTGGTTTCAACACCTATAGACCCACATTCTCAAAGTAACCAGCCCAAGTGGAAAAGAAAACCCACAGATCAGAGATTGTCACCTGAGTTCTCTACCCTTTAAGATATTAAACTTAGTACTAAAAGGAGACACCTTGGAAGGAAGATCTCATGGCAGTAAAATGAGGACCAGAGATCTGAGATTACAGATATACAAGCCTTGGAGGGAAGACTGGAGTGGCTCAGAATCCCAAATACACATTTCCCATGCAATCAACATCCCGTGGACTTGTCTGGTGATTCATCATAGCTAAAACCTCCTCAGCATCCAGAAAATAAGAAACACCACTTGGCCAATCTCAAGTACTCTGGATGGGAAGGACCCCAGTTCTAACCCTAACCTAATCCTTATGAGAATTAGGCAGACAAAGGACACCCTAGGCTGTGATATGGGGCACTGGTAGAATGAAGATCACACAAAACCTTCATAGCTGTGGGAAAGTCAACCCCAAGTAGCCTTAGGTGCCTTCACCTCAGTCCATTCAGCACAATGTATAAACTACTGGAACCCAGGGTTAGACACTGCGGGGGGGGGGGG